>JAHREE010000553.1:118561-145260 GCA_033628505.1 Tringa tobata
AGGAGGACTCTTTCTTACTGGTGCTAGTGAAGGTTGGGCTAGGAATCCATGGCATAGAAAACTTCTTGCTAAAAATTGCACTTTCTCTCTGCCCCATCTGGCTCGTGGTGGTGTTATGGGTACGTGGCTGTGATTCCCCTTGCACATACTAACATTGCACTAAAAGAGAGACTTTGGGAACAGCGTGTTGATCACTTTGTTTCTCAGCAGACCACAAAGTCAGCCTAATGGGGGGTCTCTTTTTTTTTTTTTTTTTTTTAATTATTGTTATTTAGAAATCATGCTGGTGCTGAATGACCTGGAATTTTTTTGCTTGGATTTATCCAAAGGAAAAATGTAATTGTAGCTGCAACGGGACCTTTCATAAGGGTGGCCGTGCAGCTAAAGGAGCGGAGCCGAGGGCTCTGCTGCATAAACCGTCTTTGTACCGGGGAGGTGTGGGGGGTTCCAGTGGGGTTATTATTGTGTTGTTTTGTTTGTTTTTTTTTGAAGACCACAATTTTAGATGGTCACCTTGGCAATCGTGTGAGACAGGAAATAGTTTTTACTTTTGGTAAAGGTTTTAAAGAAGGGGGGGGGAAATTAAAATTAAAAAAAGAGGTGAAGCTGCCTGTGATTGTGGGCTGTGGCTATTACTAGGGCTAGGGTAGCTTGTACCTGCTATGGACTTTACCTGCTCTTATTCCGAGGGCAAGAACTCCCTGTAGCAACAAATGCCACTTCTGAGAAGTGAACGGCAAGTTTCCCTTCCTTTTGTATATGTGGATGTGAGGGTGGGCGAGGGGAAGAGCTTGCTTGTACAGTTTGTTGAAATGAAACCAGACATTTTTGGTTGTTCCTAAATAAAGAGCGTTAAAAAAAAAAAAGAAAAAAAAAAAGATGATGGCGAGTGGGCTGGTGATTGCACTCGGGGTCTGGGGGGAAACCCATGGGGTGCCCAGGGGATGCCCTGTGATGGGTGAGGGAGGGAACTCTCCCATGCAGGGAGGTGTTTGTTTGTCTGGGAGCAGGGGATGCTCAGTCACAACCCTCCCCATTGTTTTAAAATCACAGTAACTTACCCGTGGGGTAAGGCCATGAGTGGGTGACCCAGCAGGGACACCTCCATCCTCAGAGCCCTCCTGGAGTCACCCCTCGTCCCCATTCCGTGTTGGAGAAGCATGGTCAGCTCTAGCACAAACCCTTATTTAACCCTTCTGCGTGAACAACATTAAACCTGGGGCTGCTCCTGGATATTTCTTCCCCCCCCAGTAGCTGCAAACTCCCTAAAAACTCTGGAGGAAGGAGGGAGCAGCGCAGTGCCCCCCACCTCAGGCTGCACCCCAGCTCCTCGCTGCATCTGCTGGGAGGGGGGGCAAACTGCCAGACACCCAAACCCAAGCCACCACGCGTGTAATACTGACACTTTTATTGTCGTTTAAAGCTAGAGCGGCCTTGTAAACGTCGAGTTTCACTACTGGACCCATAGGCAGTGGCTATACAGGTAGGTAGATGCGATGCCGCCGGGACAGAGAGAGGTGCTGCCGTGGTGGCCCCCCCCCTCCCCTCAGCACCCTGGGAGGGGGTACAGCGAGGGATGGCTGCCAAGGGGCTCCGGCAGCAGGAATCTCCAGGAATACAGGCACAGCAACGACGGCAGAGGGCTGCTTTGGGGGTTCTTTTTGGGTCTCTTCCCTTGCCGTTATGGAGAGTTCCGTCCCGCAGTTCGGCGGCTGACAGGCCGCACGCACCGACGCGCTTCCTGAAGGGCTTGGTGGAGAAGGTTGGTGGGTGGTTGGGGTTGTTTCTCGGGTTTGTTTTTTTTTTTTCCCCAATATTGGTTTGTGGTTTTTTGTTTTTTGGGTTTTTTTTTTTTTTTTTAGTTCTCCACTGGAACACACTTCAGCGGAGAAACTGGAAAAGCTGCCTGAAAGTAGGCCATAGCAGTGCCGTTTCCATAGAAACCAGTTCACAGCGTGCCGTGAGATTCACAAGCACTTGGAGGTGCTTTCGCCCGCCGAGATGGGCTACAGCCGGTTGTCCCCGTTGACCCGGGTCCTCCGCAGTACCCTGCAAGGGGACACAGAGAGGGGGGACACAGCTCAGGATGGATCAAGGCTACCAAAAGCCATCCCCCCGCCCTGGGAGGAAAGCTGGGGCTCAGCTTGTCCCCCCCCATGCTGGGGGAAAGTGCCACCAGCTGTGGGGTGGTGGCTCCTTGTCCCACCCTACTCCCACGCACCCCAAAGCAGCGATTCCCCTGAGGACTGGCACAACTTTCATGCTGAAATTTAGGGTTTCCACGGGGCAAAGGAGGCTGCAGCTCAGCTCTGGGTTAGTGGGGGCTGCGTTTATCAGCCTGCACCAGGGAGACTAAATGCTGGGGAGGGGAGACCTCAAGCAGCACTGCCCTACCTTCGCTCCCGGCTCTCGAAGTGGTCAGCGAGCTGCTCCTGTGACACTCGGAAATCCTCAAAGGGCTGCTGGTACCGCGACTCGAAGGATCCCTCCCTGCCCCTGCTCGCCAGCAGCTGGCTGGAAGCATCCCCTGCTCGTTCCCGTAGGGCTGAGGCACTGAAGAGGTTTATTTCACCGTTCTCCTGCTTGGATTAGAAAAAAAAAAAATTAAAAAAAAAAATATATATTTTAAAGGGCTTGGGATTTCAAAGTGTGTGTCCTGCAGCAACGGCCGTCCTGCTGCAGGGACCTGCAGCCACGCAGGGTGTGCGGGGCTCGGGGAGGCCTGGGGGTTTGCAGCGTGCAGCTGCTGTGTCTTGAACAAATATTGCTGGCTCCCTCCAACAGCATTTTAAATGAAGAAATAAAAGAAACATCTGTCTCTGAAAGGGCTCTGCCCTTCGCTCATGCCAACCCAGATGGCCTCGGGCCAGCCGGGCTCCATGAGGCTGAGCTGTAACTTCCCCGGAGCGCAGATGGGAACTGGGATGGAGCAAATCTTCCTCCCCCAGCTCTTGCTGAGGGAATATCCAGGCGAGTCCAACGCAGCCCGGGCAGGACCCTGCCTGAAACACCCCCGCTGGCTGCAGGAGGCCAGCCCAGCACTTGCCATCCCCCATGGCTGGGTGTCACAGAGCCGTGCTGCTGCGGGGACAAGCGGAGCAGGACACTCGTGTCCTTACCTTGCTAGGGAAAATGTCTATCTTGACCAGCAAGGAAGCCAGCTCCAGGTTCTCGCTGTAGTTGTTCTTCAGGGGTACAGCTCGGAAACCTACAGCAGAGACAGCCCCGGTGTCACTCGCGGCACAGGCACGTGTCAGTCCCCTGGTACAGAACTCAAGGGGGTCTTCTCCACCCACCCCCAGCTCCCCTCAAGTGGCAGTTGGTCCCAAGGGATGGTAGCACATGGCTTCTGGCTTCCTTGATCTAGTTGGTCATGGGGACAGGAGGGACTGAGAGCATCCTCCCATGAACTCAGCATCTCCCTGGCTAACAATGCACTTAGCAAACTGGTGAGGACCACCATGACACCCCCTCCTCCCTGCTTCCCCAAGCACTTTACCTGTCTTCAAGCCTTTCACCAGGAAGGTGGCCTGAGCCAGGAAGTTCTCGTCACTGAACATGTCCTCCTCGTACACCACGAAGCGGAGGAAGGCAAAGTCGGGGTTGCTGACCTGAAAGTGGAACTGCTTCGGGGTCCAGAGAGGGTTCAGGCCGTTATCCGCTAATGAGAAAACACTGGTGTCAATGGGCAGCCCCAGCTGAGCCCCGTGTATCCCCCCCACTGCCCACCAGAGCTGATGCTGAGCTTGGGGACTTTGCCCATGGCTCACACCACGGTCAGGAGTGGTGGTGTGTCCCTCTCCCTTCCCTTCACTCACCCACAATCTCTGTTTTCTGCTTGGCGTTGTCATACTCTGCCCCGGACACCTCCACCTCCACAAAAGGACAAACGATTCCCCTTCCGTTTTTGGGAAGGTGCCGGGCCCCCAGGACCTGGGCAGAGAGCAGGAGAGACTTGGTAAGAGATGGGAGCAAAGGGAAAAAAAAAAAAACCAACAAAAAAACCCAAACTTGTTTGCATAGCAAGGTGGTGTTTTGGTTTTTTTTTGTTTTTTTTTTTTTCAAATAAATTACCCTGGCTCTGCTAATTGAAAAGAGACACTGACAGCCAGCCCAGCCCAACCTGCCTCTTGCAGAAAAACAGCTCCCACCCCTGGAAGCTGCTATGGCATTACCAATCACCAATTTGATGTGTAAGCCCTAAAAAAACAGGCAGCTGAACCATCCCAGGTTCCTTTCTGCCACCTACACAGCCAGGCTGGGACCACAGCATCCCTCCTCCAGCCGAGCCTTCCCCTGCCTGCAGAGCTAAGCTGGACATCCCCCTTCTCCAAGGGAGCTTCTCGGCCCTCCTGCTTTGCCTTGAGGAGGAGAAGGAGCTGCTCTGCCTCCTGTTTGTGGCACAGTCTGTGCTCAACTCAAATGACAACCTGCTTCCTTGCAGGAGAAAGAAATCCCAGTTCCCTCTTGCCAGCGGCCATATGTCTCTCCGGCGTGCTGTCGGCACGCTGCTCCTGCCGGGGAAGGACGCGCTGCCAACGCTGGATCATGTGCTTTGAGTCACGCTGGGCTCGAGACGGCTTCTCCATCCGTGAAAGCTGGCTTTGGTGGGGACACGGGGCAGTTTTGCCAGAGGACAAAAGGCTGAGCCCGTCTCTTAAAGGAGACAGTGACTCTTGAGACTTGCCGGTTGCAGCGGCATCCCGGGATGCAGGAAGAGTTTGGAAAATAGATCGTGCAGGGAAACGGTGCCAGGGATTTCTAGGGAGACAGTGGATACGGGGTCGCTGGTGCAGATGGGACTTGATGGGATGTCCTCATTGTGGCTCTCTTCGGTGGGATCACTCCGAGACAGAGGTGGCCCCAGAGGAGCTGCACTTTGTGTGTGTTGTCAGAAACCTGTGAAGGCAGGATCTTTGCTGCCTCCTCCCCGAGGGCTGCTTGGGCTGAAGGGACTTACAAAGGCTCCGAGACCACTAGGGATGCCTGCACAGGCTCGTGGGCCACCTGCTATCCAAACATGAGAGCCATCTGGTTTGGCACAGCCACAACCTTCCCATCCCTCCAGAGGTTTGTCTGGCGAGCTGTCCCAGACCCCTGCAGAGCCTCTGCTCTGCGGCTCCGTGAGCTGACACCGAGATGGTCCAGCCCCAGTCCCACCATCCGAGAAGAAAATAATTCAATGGACACCCACAGTCCATCCTCTGGTATGCCCCACCAGCAGCCCCCCTCTCCTCTTATCATCACAACACAGAAATGGGCTGAAAAGTCCGTTCCAACCTCAAGCATCTTCCCGAGAGGGTCCATGGAAACATGGAGCACCAGAGCGACTGAGTGACAAGGAGGGGACAAGGCAGAGGTCTTGTGTTACCCCATTGGGAGCCACCCTGCGCTCGGGCAGTCCCACCCAAGCCCTGGGGACAGGGTTGCCACCTCCGTGGCTCATGGATGCCACCTGCTGGCACCGGGCCCTGGGCGGGAGGGGTCCCAGGGGAGCACCCAGGGATGCTCCTGCTACTCCAGGCACCCAGAAGGGTCGGTGGTACTTCCCTCAGCAGCACCCATGGGTCTCCCCCCTCAGCAAGCGCTCTCCAAGCCTGCGTGTGGGACAGGGGCTGAGGGGTTTGGTGAGGAGCAGCTGCAGACAGAGGTCAGGAACCCGGAAAAACATATTAAATCACCCCAAGGTTGATATAACCACCTGGCTATGACCCCATCTTCCTCCCACGCTGGGAGGAGGTACTGACCTCAATGGAGATGGAGAGCGGCTCAACGCCCCGCAGCGTGCTCTTGTCGAAGGGGTCGAAGATGTCATCCCGCATGTTGGTGGGCTGCAAGACGTAGCCACACTGGCCGTTGGACATGAACAAGGCCTGGTTCATCTGCATGGGCTTGTCTGGAGAGCACAGGCAGGAGGGAGATGGATGGAGGAGACCCTGCGCCCTTTCCACAAGCCACAGCATTACTGGGGCCACGTGGGAAGCCCTTTGCAAGGGGACCTGGCCCACCCCCTGGCAATGCCTCGTGTGCCATGGCCTTGCTGCAGCCTGTGCACGTGCTGGGGCCACGGGGTGACCTTCTCATGCAGGATCTGCCCAACTACCCAGTGCTCCGTGGGCCACCCCCTTCTTTCCCTCCCTCTCCTTTCAGCTTTCCTTGGGCTGGCTTCTAGCGTTTGCCCACCCCAACCCTGCCAGATGCTTCAATTCACAAAAGGAATGAAAAAGGCAGCAGGAAAAAAAAGAGGCAGGTGATTTTGTGGTGGGTTAATGAGCTGAAGGGGTCACAGCAGGGTTTGGCAAGGGCGGTCTGCACGGCAGAAGCAGGGGTGGAAGCTCAGGAAAGGTGAGCAGAGCAGCAGGATTGACTCAGACCCTGCAACCTGCTGGTGTCCCAGGGCTGGGGCTGCACCTTCCCCTTTGGTACCTCCCCTGACTGTCACCAGGGACCTCGGGGGAACTCCCTCTTTCCTCCCCATTTCATCCTGTCCTCATGGCATCACAACCTCCTGGCTCAGCCCAGCTCTCTGGTCAATCCAACCCTCTGGAGCACATTTTCCCTGCGGCAACCACACGTCTGGGCACGAACACCAGGTCTTGCTCCCTGCAGAGCCCCTCCTAGACCCCGTTTGCCAGGACCAGGCTAGCAGGTGTGCAGGCAGGTGGCTGGAGGAGCCACCAGTTACACCAGGAGCATGTCCACCTTCCCTGCCAGCTGCCCTCACCTGGGGTCTGGAAGTTGAGTGCTACCAGCTGGCTGCCACAGATCCACATGGGCAGGGGGTCGTAGTTGGAGGAGTCGAGGCGCTGGCCCTTGGGGTAGATGCGGGAGAGCTGCAGGCGGTTGTACTGCAGGAACTTCTTGCCTTTGATCTTGTTGACGTACTTTTCCGCCTTGGTCTCAGGGAAGGAGGACATATCTCGGTAACAGGCCCTCTCTGTGCCAATCTCTGGGAGGAGACAGCACAGCATAAGACAGGAGCACATTCCCTTTCCAGACACTTCAACCACCCCAGGCCCCTTCCTAACACCATCCTCTCCTCCCTTGGCTCAGCCACCAGCAGGTTCTGCAGACCCTGCTCTGCCCCAGCGGGCGTTTGCCAGGAGCCCAGCACCGAGGGGTGAAAGCATCAAAACCACCCTCAGTCATGGGACACGATGCTCCTCAGCCCCACTCCCTCAGCAGCTGCTCTGGACGGTGACAGATCCCAGCAACAGAGGGATGAGGAAAGGAACTTCCACCCTCCGGAGAAGGACATTTCCAAAGCTCCAATGTAAACTGGTTCCGACTTGCTTTGGACACCAGCCCCCTGCTGAGATTTAGCCAAAGCAACTCCTCGTGGCACACCGTGGGGTCTGTAACACCATGGTGACTGCCTGTGGTAGCCACCAGACCAGCAGATGCTTACTCTCTTCATCGAAGGGCACAGGTCGGCAATAGACCACCAGCTCCGAAAGCTCCAGGGCAATCTTCTTCCTCCTTTCCATCATCTTCCCTTCAGAGAGCTGCCAAGAGAGGGCGAGAGAGGTGTCAGGGCCAAGTGGGAGCAGCTGGATAACCCAGCTCACCAACTGGGGTCAACGGCAGCACCGGCCTGATTTGGGCACCCTGTGGGAACCACTAGCAGGTCTGCTAGGTCTGCATGGGGGGACACCACAGAAGTGCCCATGGGAAGGGTCTTTGGTGGGTCCTATCTCCTGCCTGGAGCAGGACTGGCACCGGTACCAGTGCAGGGCAGCTGTGGCCTTGTAGCTGAGCCTTGCCACCCTCCATGGATGGAGATTCCCCACCTCCCGAGGCTGCAACACCCTCCCGATGGACCGATCTTCTCAGACATCCAGCCTGAACTTCTCAAGTCACAATGTGTGGCCACCACCCCTTGCTATCTTGAGATTACTCTGTCATTATCACCATTGTAACTGCTCTGCCAGTTGTCACAGGTGGCCATCTCACCACCTCCCCACCAGCCTCCACCTGCTCCTCAGCTCCTGGGAAATCCAGGAGATGGCAAGGAGGTGTCTCCCCTGCCAAGGGCTCTCCAGACTCACCCGTGCGTCAGCCGTCTGGGCTGCCTCCCGGATCTTCTTCACCCAGTCCAGCAAGTCCTCGTGCGTGTCAGCTGCCACATCAAGGGACAAGCGTGACACCGAGGCCATGCTGATGGAGAAGACGAAGAGGCGGTTGTTCTTCCCCTCGGGGCGGATGGCTGCGTGGGAAAAGGGAGCAGAGAGCAAGGTCACAAGCTGATGCTGAGCCAAGTCCTTCACGCCACAGAGGGAGGAAGGGAAAGGACACTGAGGGACTCTGATGGCTGCCCTGGGGCTCTTCAGCTAAGAGAAGTTCCCATTTCTGGTGACTGGAGGCAAAAGATGGAGCTCGGGAAGCGATATTTGAGGATGGAGAGTGTATCCTGAGAGGGCTAAGAAGCCTCATGCAGCATCTGTAGTCCCTCTTCCTCCCATTCCTGCATCTTCTTCACTCTGTGCCCTGAAGTGACCAGGTGGCAACAGCCACCTGGAGCACAACATTCTCTGAGCTCTGGGAAGCAGAGCGACAGCAGGGAGCTGCAGGTTGGACCCAGCTCAGCAGTGCCCAGGGGCCGGGACCACACGTATGTGAGGGAGGACCAATTCTTACAGAAAGAAAGGAGCCTACAAAATCTGTCTGAGCTCCCTTGCCTGTGGGGAGCAGGTTCAAGGTGTGCTGGAGAGGCTCCTTGGCATGACCCCGGGTGCTCTTGGCTGTACTCAGGCTGCAGGGACACGCCTGAGCCCCAAAACCCCAGGAACCCTCTGCTGGGAGCAGCAGCAGAGTGTGCCACCACAGGGCAAGCACGCACCGTGGAGATGCCTTCACTCGCTCAGGCACAGGGGTGTCTAGAGACAGATGGAGATCAAAGTCCTTCCACCCAGAAGACCTGCAAACGGCTCCAACGCCCCCCACTCCTCCATCCCTCCCTGGCACTCACCGATCTGGCAGGAGGGCACGTCCAGGACACCTCCGAGCAGGTCTCCCAGGGGGCTGTTCTCATCCAGCTGCTGCTGGGAAGGAAGCACAGGCAGGATGGCGTTGGGCACGGCGCTGGGCGCTGCAGCCGGGTGTCCGGGGCTGAGCCCACACGCTCCTCCCCACCACCCTCCTCACTCCACTCAGGCACCAGCTCACCTCCCACTCCGGCTCCAGGCTGCTGGGACCAGTAATTTCCTCCACGTAGTTGGAAGGGAACCACAGCTGCTTCTTGCCACCATAATCTCCTCTCCACCTGGAAGAGAGGGAAGGGGCAGCATCAGCACCCACCATGAGCACCTTGACTGGGGGTCACGGGCAGCAGGCAGCTCCTCCATCATCTGCTTTCAGGGTTTGTGTGGCTTTGGGGCTATGCAGCAATCCCCAACCCTAGAAGGGACACACCTTTGTATGGATGGTGACACCAAGGTTTGACCGTATCCCCGAGGGAAAAAGCAGGCTCAGGACCAACTCACCAGCCTCCTTCCTGTTTCTCCACGTTCTGGATGATGGCATTTTTGGTGAAGGTGAGCTCATCCTCCCGCTGTGCCTTGTAGTCAAACAGGGCTTTGACCGCGCACTGCAATGAGGAGGGGTCCCATGAGGCTGGGCAGAGGACGGACACACGGACAACGAGCCCACGGAATGAAACATGTTTGTTGGGGGGACTGTGAGACACATCATATGCAGGGAGCATCCAACCCTGCTGCAAGAGGCTTCCAGACCCTAGTGACCCTTGCAGAACAAATCGAGGCACCCATTTATGCCAAACCAGAAGTCACAAGTCTGGTGTGGCCCCGCACAGCCACCTTCCTTTGGGCTAGAGCCACTGATGGGTTTAGTCTGGAGAGTTCAGAACAAGAGGCAGCTCAGCCTGGGAACCTGCAGGCTCAGCCTAGAGCGTGTCTCCCTGCATGGTCTAGAAACAAGTGTGCAAAATAACACAGCTCTTGGAAAATAAAGAGACACTTGCTAAACCCTCAGGCCCTGCAGGTTGTTTCATGCCAAGCGGTGAGAGCGTACCTTGAAGGTGGGCATGGGGTTGGCTTCCACGTAGAACCCGGGGTGGCGTCCCTCGTAAAGGGCTCCGTAGTCTGGCTCCTGTGGAAGCAAAGGGCCAGTGGTGACAACTGTGGCTCTGCAGAACAGGTCCCCTACCTTGGGGGAGGTAGGGAGAACACCCCAGGGAAGGCACAAGACCAAAGACGATGCTGCACACAGCAAACGGAGCCCCACGCCCACACTCCCTGCTGACTTGGGTCAGAGGGACAGCAGTAAATCTCACTCAAGCCAATAGGTGTTTCCAACAGGGCATGAAGCCCCGGGAGATGTGGACTGTGAAGCACAGAGGTGGCTCACACGGCACCACTTCAAGGCACCAGCCCAAAATGGACCTGTCCATCATCCTTTGGCTTAACTCTTCCAATGGCCGCCCACACTCACCGCTGTCCCTATCTTCTCCAGCGTCTCCTCGTTGATGGGGTACCTCAGCTTCATCTTGCGGTACAGCGGGTGCTTTTCATAGTAGCTGATCAAGTCCACCAGGCTCTCGAACTCAGAGTTGCCAAGCAGGACAGTTTGTCCCTCCTGCTGCACTCGACAGTGTTTGATCTTCCCTTCCGCCCTGGCAGGTGGAAAAGACAGAGAGAAGCCACTTGGCACCGGGCAACAGAAGGTCTCAGCCAAAATAAACACACCCAACCAAAAGGTGCCCCTGGGCTTGCTGCTGAGCACAGCCATGTCCCATCAGGAGGTGATGGGAGCAGGAGCAGGATCCAAAAGGCTCTCGTGGGGCTCACGGCCCCTCTCTCCTGCTCCTTCACACACCACAGCATCCCAGCCCACCACCCTCCTCCCAGGGACGCACCGGAAGGAGATGGCGTAGGAGCTGGGCTCGCTCCTCTTGCGCACCAGGAAGGCTCCGTCCCGTGGCACCCGCATCAGCATGTGCTCAGCTTGGGCCCGGGTGAGGTTGGCGTGGTACCACCTTTCAAAGAAAGACACGTCGCTGTCCATGGGCCTCTGTACATCCATGCTCATCCCACACCTCCGCCATACCACACCGCTTCCCCTCCAGCCCACAAAAGGCTGCCCGAATCCTCAAAAGGAGGACAGGGAGCAGAGATCGTCATATAACATTGCAACAGGGCTGTCTTCTCCTTTTTGTGGGACAGGCAGGAACAGAGCCAATTGCTGACATGCAGCATGGGCAAGGGCATCCCAACCAAGCCTGGTACCTCCTGGTACCTCCAGGTGATCTTCCAAGACTACCAGCTCCATCAACAATGAAGCTGGACAGCACGGCTGCTGTGACAGAGAGAGCTCCACGGGGAGCAAGTGCAGACCAGAGAGCCCCAGCAAGGACAGAAGGACTCCACCAAGGGTTTTCCATGGGGTTCCAACCGCCCAGAGGACACGATCAACCCTCTCTAAACACACACTCACTCTTTGCTCTCATGGGCATTGGTCTGTGGCACGGGCTCCGTCAGCCTCATCTCAAACTCGTTGCACCTCAGTGGCACCTCCTGGTAGTGGGTGATGAGGTCATAGAGGCTGTCGAACACCAGGTTGTCCGTCAGGAAGAACTTGGGGCTGCCAGCATCCTGCCGCGAGTGGATCCGGCAGTGCTGCACCTTCCCGTTGCGCCTGCAGAAGAGGGAGGGGGTAAACCAGGGTCATCCGTGGAGATTTTGGATCCAGCTCCAGCCTGGACACAGCATTCCTGCCCCACAGGAGACCCATTGGGCAAGGCTGCCAAGGAACTTGACGGCGCACGGTCAAGGTGAGCCTGCACCAGGATGGTGAGTTGACATGACGCTGGGGTACGGAAAAAAGGAACCACTAGGGAATGGGACCCCACCACTGATGAAGGTATCAAGATGAAGACTACCCCAGGAGTGACCCCAAGCCGATGGCCCTCACCAGAAGGAGAGGGTGTAGTCTCCAACAAAGGTCTCGCTCTCTCTGACGAGGAAGGAGCCGTCGGGGGCCCCCGTCTCGATGCAGTACTCGGTCAGCAGCCGCTCCGCGATGTGCCGCCCGTCGCGTCCCGCTCCCAGCTTGCCATGGAACCACTTCTCCGTGGAGTGGAGCTCCGTGCTGTTGCTCACCTGTGTGCAAAAACCCACCGTCTGGGCTTACTGAGGACAGGCTTGCCATGCTCTGCTCTGCTCAGGACCAGGGAGTTTCTGAAGTAGCTCCCACCCTTCTCACCACAGGATCTCCCCCTTGAAGTCAGCTGGCAGTGGAGATGCTCAGCTCCTTGGGGAGCCAGGACCTTTCTCCAGGGGAACAACTTAGCACCACACAAGGGAGCCCTCACCTCCTTTTGCTCCTCCTCATCCTCGTTTCCTTGGTCACTGGTTGTCTCCCCAGAGTAATAGATCTTGCTGCTGGTCAGGACAAAGTAATGTGGGTTCCACTCCTGCAAGGAAACAAACTCTTGAGCAAAGAGACCCTTCCTGAGGAAGCACCAAGCTGTCCCACCACCCATCCATGGGGTCATCTCTCCCTGATCAGCACAAGCAACGAGGGGTGATGGCATTTGTGAAGGGCAGTCACCAGCAACACTGATTTCAGTGGCATCCCAGGAGCTTCCAAGACATCCCCCAGATCCAAAGCATGGATTTATTGGGAGCAAAAAAAGGCAGGTGATAGGTCTTACCCACAAAGTGGCTGCAGTGTGCAACTGCAAACACCCCAGCACACGTTAAAAGGAGATGACCAAACGAAGAGCAAACCGACGCAAAACCAAAACACCCTGCGTGGATTCAGCAGGGGGGCTATCAGAGATGAGGACATTAGAGATGGTTATGTGGTTTTACCATTGCACTGGTTCTGCACCTGGGCCGGAACAATCCTCACCATCAGTACAGACTGGGGGGTGAGGTACTAGAAAGCAGCCCTGAGGAAAGGGACTTGGGGGTGCTGGTGGACGAGAAGCTGGACATGAGCAGGCAGTGGGCACTTGCAGCCCAGAAGGACAATCGCATCCTGGGCTGCATCAAAAGATGCATTGCCAGCAGGTCCAGAGAGGTGATTGTTCCACTTTGCTCTGCTCTGGTGAGACCTCATCTGGAGTATTGTGTGCAGGTCTGGAGCCCTCAGAAGGACATATAAGCCCTCAGAAGGAATATAAGAAGGACATGGACCTGATGGAGAGGGTCCAGAGGAGGGCCACGGGGATGATCAGGGGGATGGAGCACCTCTGCTATGAGGTCAGGCTGAGGGAGCTGGGGTTGTTCAGCCCGGAGAAGAGGAGGCTCTGGGGAGACCTAATAGCGGCCTTCCAGTGCCTGAAGGGAGCCTACAGGAAGGCTGGGGAGAGTCTGTTTACAAAGGCCTGCAATGACAGGACGAGGGGCAATGGCTTTAAGCTAGAGGGGAGCAGATTTAGATTGGAGATTAGGAGAAGGTTCTTTACTGTGAGGGTGGTGGAGCACTGGAACAGGTTGCCCAGGGAGGTGGTTGAGGCCCCTTCCCTGGAGATATTCAAGACGAGGCTCGACGAGGCCCTGGGCAACCTGGTCTAGTTGGGGGTGTCCCTGCTGACTGCGGGGAGGTGGGACTAGATGACCTTTGGAGGTCCCTTCCAGCCTGGACAACACTATGACACTATGACACTTTCCTATTTTCCAAAAACCTGTTCCATTTGCACATGGGCTTTGCCTGACAGACCCTCAGCAAAGCAGAGCAGCTGAAGAAGTGGAGGACTGTGTATAAGTAAGTGCGTGCAGGAAAATGAACGCTTTACAAAGCAGAACGCTCGTTTAGGTGCATGAAGTGGCACTTGGTAAGAGGCAGCCAGGTCTAGAAACGCAGGCCACTGCTAGGACTTTCTGCAGCGACAGACAACAGGCTTATAGGGATTACACAAGAGCAGCTGCAGAGCATCAGCCCAGAGCTCCCTCTAGCTCAGCCTTCTGCCTCTAACAAGGACCATCAGGAGATGCCTAGGGAAAAGCACAGGAGAGAGCCAGCATAAAAACTCCCTCAGCCCTCAGAGACTCCTAAAAAACAGGACAGGCCAACGGCCCCTTGGATCAATTGCACCACAGCCCTTCCTTCCAGCAGCACAAGTTGCCTCATGGAATCACCATGTCATTTATGGAGCCCTCGGAGTGGGGCCAGGGTGACAGCGGCAGAGAGACGTACGTGATTGATGGGGTCTTCCAGGTAGAGGATCCCATTCTTGATGGAGTTGCTGATGTCGTTCTCTGAATACATTACAGACGTGGGTAGCTCCTCGTAAGCACTGCCCTCTGCCAGCTTCTTGTGCTGTGGGACGAGAGAGCAGGTCAGGCACCCATAAAGCAGAATTTCACAGAATCTTCATGGTTGGAAGGGACCTTTGAGATCACTGAGTCCAACCACAAAAAAACAAACAAACAAAAAAAACCACCACAACCAAAAAAAAAAACCTCCACAAACAGACACAAACCAACAATCTCAGGCACTAGAACATGCCCTGAAGTGCCATGTCTACATGTTTCTTAAATATCTCCAGGCTGTTCCAGTGCCTGACCACTCTTTCAGTAAAGTAATTCTTCCTTATATCTAATCTAAACCTCCCCTGCTGCAAAAACCCCATTTCTTGGTGAACAACCCCAAAACTCCAGGCCTGCTGCAGAGGGCTGCTCTGGACTAAAAGGCCCAAAGTAAGACCCATAGCACAGTGATCATCAAATGGCACTAAAGTCCCACTCTTTCTTCCCACAGGTGTTTCCTGCAGGAGAAATACCACCATCCCCCAAGCTCTCATGAAAGGCAGCACCCAGCTGCTGAGCTCATTTCCCAGCAGCTCCTCTGAAGCAAGAGAGCTCTTTGTCTCCAATTCTTTTTAGCACCAGGTCTCCATCTCCAACCCCGCACTGCCAACCAACCCCTTCCAGAGGTAAGCAGCTGCCCCTGGTCCCACACCCTCATCCCATCTACCCCCATTGTCTCCACTTCGGAGCCTTGCTGGGGGAGTTCACCTTGATGAGAATCTTCCTTTTGAGCTGGTTTGGAGAGGGAAGTCCATCAGCAGAAATATCGACTGGTTTGGTCAAGAGCATATCCCCAAAGACCTTCTTGAAATTCTGAGCCATATTCCTCTGCTGAGCAATGCTGCAGTGGTCCTCAATGGACAGAATGACAGGGAAACTGGGAGAAGAACAAGAGCCATGAGAACCAGAACAGTGTATGGATGGAACCAATGCCATCTGAGCTCCATCTCAAAACCTGGCCTCTGTGCCCTCAAAAAGCAGTTTGCATCAACAGCAATCTGTGCTGTCTTAACCACCCTACAGCAAGGTGTCCCCACCGCTGCTGGCAATGCACAGAGAGGAGAAGGACCAGCAAACTACTGGGGTTTACCCAAAGCCTTCCCTCCCACAACTTTTTTTCTGGAAGAAATCTCCCTTTGGTTGGGAGACACAATGACATACTTTCTTCCCACTGAATCCCAGGCGCGTGGTCTTGCCCTGGATCTCTGGATGAAGGTGGGCTTCACTTTGCTACGGCCTTGGTTCTACTCAATCTTTGCCCTCCTGGCAGAGCCCAGGTCCCTGCTGTACTCACTCAGAGGTGACAAAGGCATGCTCCTTGATAGTGACCAAGACGTCAGAGAACTTGATCTTGGTGGTTAAGGTGTGTCCATGGTAGATGACCGGCATGCCATCGGGACCGTCCCAGCAATCCACTGAAAGAAATGCATGGGGAAAGCTTAGCCCAAAGGCTGGAATATAGGACATGAGATGGACTGAACTAAGCACTGCTGGGAACGCGCTGGATGGTAACAAAGGAGCGAGGCAAAAGCGAAGATCTTTCTGGGAGACCAAAAGCTCAAAACGTACCACCCAGTCCCACAAAGCAAACAACCCCAGCCCTTTCAGCACGTCGTGGTGACAATGCTGGCTACCACGTCAAACTTCAGCCCTGCCTTCCAGGCAAAGCCTTGCTGACCACCACCAAGCTCTGATGATGGAGCGAGCAGCGCCGGCTGCGGGTACTCACGTTCGATGCAGCGGCATCCCATGCGCAGGCAGCGGGCGTACGCCTCCAGCGAGGACTCGCTCGAGAACTGATCCCCCGTCAGGTACCTTTCAGGTGAGAGAAGACATCAGCAAAGCAACGCGCTCACCACGGGTACGGATGTCTGCTGGGACATCGGGACCTGCCTCTGCGATGTAAGGAACGGTGACAGCGACTTTCCCCCGGACCTGACCTCCTCCCCAGCTGAGGGGTTCAGCTCTGACCCCACTGTGAGGAGCTGGAAGCACTACTCTGAGGTCCAGCCTTGCTGCTGGCTCTTGAGATAAGCCTCAAAGAGCTACGTCAGCGTTGGTGCCACAGAGAGCCCCCTGGATCAGGCAGAAGCAGCCTGAGAGCAAGGTTAGACCAGCTCTCGTCAGCAGACAGGAGCTCGCTGCCTGCCCAGCCTGGCTGGCTTAGGTTCTTGGACATTTAAATTTGGGCTAAGGTGCTACCACTGCATCCCATGAGCGGGGAGCTCAGAAGGAAAATGGCCAGTTTCAGCCTGCTGGGTTTTTAATCACATCTGCCCTTAGAGGACATGGCTAATGGTGAGAAATCGCCAGAGTGACAGCCTGAAAGCACAGTCTGCACAGGTGTGTGTTGCTGACAACACCTGAGGGAAACATTGATGGTTGAACCATGAAGGGGGGGACTGGGGCACCAAGAGGAAGGTCTCTGATGTGCTGACCCTGGTTTGGAAAAGTCTACTTGACCCATCACTGGGTTTGGGCAGAATCAGGAGAGTCCCACCCTGGCGCAGGAGAAGAGGGAAAGAGCCATCCCCTAGTCCTTACGTGTTGTGTGAGGAGGAGATCCAGTAATGGGAGAGGGGGTTGTTCATGTTCTCCAGACACACCATGTCCAGTTGCGAGTTCCAGATGCTGTTCTCTTTGGAAAACAGGAAGGTGAGAAACTGCTCAGGAAGAAACAGAAGCGTGTTAATGATGCGGAGGAGCCTGGTGCTGTGGTTTAGCTTCACACACATCTCACTCTCCGTGTCAGCAGCTACCGAGCAGGTAGCCATTTTCTAAGCTCAGCACAGACTGGCCAGAGGCAACCAAGACAGCACACAGCTACCTGACCACAGCATCAGGCATTGCCACCTACCCTCTGAGCTGTGCCAGGTATCTGGGTACAAATCCTTTGACCCAGCTGGAGACAAATTAATTTTGTCCCTTTGCCAGGGACACGGTCATCTCCAGTTGGTTTTATTCTTTTGGTTTCAGCTCTTCTTGCTTTAGAAAAAAAAATCCTTACATGACCCAAAGGGGCATTAAGCCAAATGCAGCCCCTTTCCTCCCCAAAATGAACTGCGTGATGAGCACTCCCAGCTGCACATGCTCAGCACAAGAAGAGAGCCCAGAAGTCATTCCTTTCGCCAGCCAGCTCTTGTGCAACACAGAGACCCACCATGTTCACCCACCACGTTCATCTCCTGCAGCAATGCAGCTCACAGGAGATGCCATGCTTTAAGCACCACCGCCCCATGGTGAAGGCAGAGCTGTCACACCACAGCGCACACCACGCCGGGGATGTCCCACCACGCTCCACCCCACCCCATACCCACTGGAGTTCAAGGTATCTTACTTCATCCAGGGAGAAATAAGGCTCGTCAATCTCTCTCAAAGGGTCTCTCAGAAAGTTGAACATGAAGTCCTGTACCTGAAGGGTGTCTGCAGCCCAGAGCTCCTGCAAACCCCAAGAGGGACGTAAGAAAGAAACTATTTCAGAAAGTATGATTCAAAACCACGTGCAGCTCATCCAACTAGAAGCTTTAACCATCAAGGAGGCAGCTTTTATTGCAAGACCATCTCTGGCAGGAATTCAACAGTCAGCACAAATGCCGGAGAGCATGCAATTGCAGAAATCTGTCCAGTTTCTAAGGGGTCTTCATTTTCTCAATGCCATGCATTTTTTCCCTGCGATAGCTCCTCTGCACACATCTGCCATCCCTCCTCCTCCTGCAGCAGAAGCCAACTCAGCTTCCTTTTGCTTCTCTCTCTCCCTGGGTGTCTTTCACTAGGCCATCAAAGCGGCTGTGTCTCTTTGCTGGTTAACTCTCCACTCGCTGCAGACCATGGGCAGGGAGGTGGCAGTGGAAGAGAAGGAGGATGGTGCAAAGCAGGAGGCCCCACGCTCTTGTGCAAGGCATGGCCGAGCCTTCACGAGCCACCCCCATCCTCCTGGAGAAGACCAGCAACAAGGCAGGAGCCCAGCAAGAGTTGAAAGAAAGGATCTGCAGAACCTGCAAACATGCTGCTTGCACCTTATGGGTGCCTGAGCATGCTTGCTATGCTTGTTGGACAACCCAAGATGGCTTTTAAACTCAAAGGTCAGCAATCAAATTGATTGGCTGCTCCTCAGGACTGCTGAGATCTCCTGAGCAGACAGGATGGACCATGATGCTTCAGCTGCTGGGTAAATCTCCGCTGACCAGTTCCTCCCTCCTGGGCCCTCCACCCCTCTCAGACCTTCTGCTCTTGCTCCCTTTTCTGCCCAGGGTGCCTGGCTGAGGCCAGGTTTACCCTCACCAGTGCTTCCCCTGCATCACCTCCTGCTCCAGGAAGGATGTGCTCAGGTTGTAGCCATGCCAGGCAGAGCACCCCAGGACCCAGCTACACGGCAAGATCCCCCTACCCCTTTGCCTCTCCCCTGGGCCTGTGTCAAGCTCACCCTCTGGTACTCCAGCAAGAACTTCTGGAACTCCAGTAGCGACACCCTGAAGTGCTCGGACCTTTCTCCAGCCCTGAAAGCAAAGAGAGAGAGAAGCTTTGGTCACTCATGCAGCACATCACGGCCAACTGTTACCAGCATCATGGGAGATGCCATCTGCAACCACCATGGTGCGTGCAAGCAACGTGCACCCCGAGCAAGGAGCACTGTGAGAGCAGAATGGGATGTGTAGAGAGAGATGAGGAGAGCATGACAGCAAACACACGGCAGCTGAGATGACATGTCCACACCGCAGTGCCAAGGACTGCTCCAAGAGCAGTCCAGGAGCCACGCTGCCACGAGTACAACAATGTGAAACTGGTGAAGGGCAGCACAAATCATCAGAGGGATGGATTTGTACAAAAAATAGAAGGGCTGGCTCGTACAAGAGTGAAAAGAACGAAATAGGTACAGGGCAGTCAAGGGGTGATTGTAGACAGGACAGACCTACAGGTATCCAGAGGACATGGACTCGAGGAAGCAAGGCAGGGAATGAAGGAGGGAACTGTTTGTAGCTGATTATCTCAAAAGACCTGTCCATGAATGTACCAGTAATGGACAGCCAAGGGCCATGCTGGAGACTAACACCAAAAAAACCCAGAAATGGGTTGGGCAGTGCTGGCTGCCCTGGGTGGAGGGGTGCTGAGGTCCCTGCCAACTCTCTTTTCTATGGTTATAGGAAATAAAAAGAGAGGAAACCATGGGAATCACCTGGGCATGTTAACAAGTCTTTAATCTTTAGCTTTGTGTCTAAATTCAAGCTCTTTATACCACAGCGGAGATGAGCACAGGGCAGGGAAGGGCACAGTTCGCAGTGGCACCACAGGCACTGCCTGCACCAGCACCAACCACGAGGATAATCTTTGGGAGGTGGTTCGAGGTCCAATTAACTTCACATAAACGGAGGGTTTTTGGAGGCAGCTGACCTGAGCTGGCTCTCAGTCTGGGAGGAAGAGAGCCCTTACTGACCCGAGCCAAAGTGTCTGCAGCAAAGATGCTCATTCAGAGCGCAAAAATGCAAGCGGGGTGGTGGCAAGGAAGAGGTGTAGAGCATGCCCCATCCCCAACACACTGCTACAGGCACCCAAGCACGTCAGGGAGGAAAAGCAAACAGCCCCTTCCCCAGCAAACAGAGAGAATCACCCACCTTTCTAGGAACGGGACGTCCATCTGCAAAAGAAGAAGCACAAAGGTTGGGTTTGCACTTGATCTCACCAACGTATGTGAAAGCATAAATTGATCAAGAAGGTCATTGGGACAGCAAACCACCACTGTGCAGCTCGGCTTTCCTTACACCATCACTCACACACTGCCTGCCCCAGCCCCAGCTGCACTGTGCTCACCAGCCTACACCAATAACTTCTTTACTCCCTGTCACCCCTGGCCCAGCGGCAGGAGAAAAGAGCTATTAGCTGAGGGCAGCAGGATTAAATAAGCAATTAAGAGGGAATTCCCAGTAACAAATACTCCCTCCCCTTCCCAGCCCCTGGAGAATTCAGTTCTTACCATTTTCTGGGCGCTGAACATCAGGCTGCGGTAGAGCTGTGCGAACTGCCCGTACGTGATATCCCCGTTCCTCTGCTCCACATCCTGTGGCAAAAAAAAAAAAAAAACCCAAACAACAAACACAGAGGTTTTACTGGGGCCACAGGCAACTCTGTGTGGCCCGAGGAGTATCTCCTCCCACCAGGATTCCCAGGGAAAAAGGAGGAGGGAAAGGCCAAAACCTGGCCAGACTTTGACTCCTGCCTTTGCCCATCTTTGCTGGGGCCAGTGGGACCCCTGTAGTGCCCCGGCCACAGGCTCATCCTGATTTGAGTTATGTGGTTCCCCAAGGTCATCCATATCAAGGCACCACAGTGCTGATTAAAAATCATCATTGTTTACTCAAATAGTTACAAAAGGATCTTTTTTTTTGTTTGTTTGTTTGCAGAGAGCACCTCAAGTGCCAGGAAACTGCAAGACCCGAAGCGTGCGCTCTCCTTTAGGTACACGGAGGTGAGCGCTGGTGGAAATGGATGGTCACCACGGGATGACCCTCCAATTCCTAGGTCTGCAGGGACGCTGGCACAGCTGGCTGCCTGTCACCTGTGGTGGCACTGTGATGCAGGAGCTGGGATGCAAGGACCACCGGGATGCAGGACCAGCTGGCCTCGCTGCCTGTCCTCCCACCCTCTACCCCAGCAGGACAAAGCCCTAGACTGGAGCCAGGAGCAATGTGGGGTGCGGGGGAGGCAGGGTGGGGCGAAAAGAGGGTGCTGGGCCACAAACGGGCCAGGGTGGGGCACCCAGTGGGAGCTGGCACCTCTTCAGTCGCCACCGTGGGTGGGGGCCCTCCCGGGAAAGGCTGGGAGCCTCTGCAATATGCAAACGTGCCGTGGGAGTTGAACCACCACCAGGTTCTGCTCAAAGGCAGGCAACAGGCTCCTGAGGGTCCGCAGTGGGGAGGAGGAGAGCAGAGGGGTCACACACTCACCGTGAGTCTCTCCCGCAGGAACCTCATGTTGGGGACCCGGTAGTTGACCTGAGACAGCATGTTCTTCAGATCCTTGGCAGAGATCCTGGCTCAGCAGGGGAAAGAAGGGGAAACGTGTTCAGAAGGTCTGGGATGGAGGGGTCTCGCCCTGGGACCAGGACACCACATACACTGAGTGGCCATGGCCCAAAGGGACATCAGCTGTGAGACAGAAGGATGGATACATGTCCCCAGAAGGACACCGGGGTTGGGACCAAAGCCACCCCAATGCACTCTGCATCTACACTGCCCATGAGCAGCAGAGAGAGGTGCTTCCATCCTGATGGGAACTGCAAACACCGCTCCTGCCACCTCCCAACACAGCAGGGCAAGCCCTGGCACCATCAGCCCACTCGAGCTGATGCCACACTGGGCACACAGCACCTACTGCTTTACAGAACAACTGGGCAGAAGCACTTTGTCAAGTATCTGTGCCCAAACAAGGATGCTGAGTGACCAAACCACTTCCAAAACCCACTCCCTGGCCTGTGGAGGGCAGGCTTTACAAGTGGTTTGGACCTGGCTAATTTTATCCTAAAGAGAGGAAAAAAAAGCCATTTTCAGCACATAGCCACAGGCATAACACTGCTGCCCTCCCCCCGGGGGGCCCCTTCACACCAAAAATGCTGGTTCCTGGATTGGGGAGGGCTCTGCTGCCAACACCGAGTGGGATCCCGTGCCCAGGTGGGCTCAGACAGGCAGCACGAAGCCCTGGGCTACCTCTGCCAGCCCTGGCGTTGGTCCCCCACGAGGCAACAGCCCCGCAGCAGGGACAAACACGGCTGTCTCCCATCTGCAGGATTTAAGAAGCCGAGAGGTCTGCATGCAATCATCTTCTGGCAGCTCCTGCCTTAAAAGCAAGTCCTCAGAGTCCACCCCCAGCAATCACAGATGCTGCTTTTGTGCTCCCCCTCCCCACACTGAGGGAGTGGGAGCCCAGGACCTTACAGGATGCTCCCCCATCCCACGAAGCGTGGGGCAGGTCTGATCTTGGGAACGCTCCCAGCTTCGGGGGGCAAACATAAATATGCCAGGGAAGATGTTCTGTGCGGGGGTCACGCCGTCACCTGCACGTCTTTTATGCTCTTCCCTGAGAGCAGGGTCATCTCAGAAGGACACAGAAAGGAGTGGGGATGGAGGGAGCCCCAAGGAGAGGGAGAAACTGGCTGGTGTCAGGCGCTGCAGAGACAAGGGCCGCCGCAGCCCGTGGGACACAGAGAGCCCTTGTTCCTGGGCTCAGAGCCACAGGGGACCAGGACACACGCAGGGGCCAGAGCAGGACCTGGCCCGGCTCCCGTGCCGTGCCCAAGGCCAGCACCCGGCTGGCCACGGAGCCTGCAAGCAGCATCCTGCCACTCGCTGGCCAGACAGGACAAAAAAAAAAAAAAATAGAAAAAGCTGGCAAATGGCAGCATCCTCCCCTTCCCCCTGGCTGAACGAGCTACAGAGCCAGCAACAGGCTCAGCAGGGGCGGCAGCTTCGGTATCTCCCCCCTGCACCTCCATCTCCCCCAGCAGAAGTTACCCCAGGGGCTCAGGGCGAGCGTTTTGGGGAGGGGAAGCCCATCCTTTCCCTTCTCCAATGCACCCATGGTGGCTGTGCAGGGTGTGTGCAACCCCCAGGGCAGGGGGGTCCCAGCTATGGGGTGCTGGGTGACAGGGAAACGGGGTGATGTAGAGGGGAGCAAGCCAGGAGCACAACAGTGACTCGTGAGAGATGCCCTCAGGTGTCAAGGACCACAGCATGCATCAGTTCTCATGGGACCCCCGATGGGACACCCAGAGTCCCCAGGGCCACCCAGCAGCGTTCCCCTCTTGGTGAGAGGCTGAAGTTGCAAAAAAGGTCTTGGAAAAAGAGCAGGAGGGGCCGCAGCAGCAGGAGGGGCAGCAGGCATGGGGCTGGAGCCAGTGCCTGGCTCTGGTGATGCCGGGTTGTTTCACGGGGAGGTGTTGGACCGTGGCACTGTGACAGCCCCCAGAGAGGTGACAGCAAACCCTGTAAAAGCTGTGACCAGCATTTCCCTCTCTGCTTTGGTAGGTGACGGAGCACGGAAGGATTTTATTTACTGCGTGTTATTAATAACGTTAAAGTGTTGGAGACCTTGGATAAACAGCTCGGTACTATTTTGAGACTAGAAAGTAAAAACCAAATAAACAAACTAATTTCTTCTGCGGAAGTTTTTTAAGGTCTTATGACAAAGAGGCCAAAGGAGAGATCCAGCCCTTTCATAGGCGATGGAAACATTCCCCAGTGCCATAACTCTGCTCCCAGCCACGGGCAGCTCTCCTAGCCAGAGGTGAAACAGTCTCCTCTGCAGCAGTTTGGGGAAAAAAAAAAAAAAAAAAGAAAAAAGCACAAAAACCACCAGCATCCTGTTATCCTCCTCTTTCCACCTCACCTCCCTTGGAAAAACAAATACCCAAAGGTCCAGCAGCCAGTGAAAACAGCCAACATCTGCCGGCGCGCTGGAAGGTATGCAGCGGCACCCAGCCGGGAGAAGGCAGAAAGGAAAGGGCTCCAGAGCAGGAGGCTGGGGTGAGGATGGGGTACAGGAACACCAGAGACCACGTCTTCAGCTGCCAAAAAACCTGCCCTTTCTGGAAAGGACCAAGGATGGTTTGCAAAAGAAGCGTTTTGCAAAAAAAAAAAAAAAAAAACCCACCACTCGCCATTCCCTTTTCAAACCCGTTTCCGGGCTCAGAGGCAAAAGCAAAGAGCCCGGCAACACCAAAGTTAATGCTGAAACGCCTCATAAGGGCCAAGATTTCTTCCAAGAGACATACGTGCCCCGTAACTGCTGCCTCTACCCTGCAGAGAACACAGGGATGCTTGTAAAATGGGGAGACCCAAAATCTTTCCGCATTTCCCCTCTGTTGGCGTTTTGCTCCTTTGGCTGCCTGGGCTGGAGCAGCAGCTCTTCCAATTAACCACTTTGCGTCGAAAGCTCTCCCCTGGGTTGGTAGGTAAGGAATATATTGTATTTTGCTGCCTTAATTCTAAACGCTAATAGGAAGACGATAAGAAAAGCAACAGGCTGGCTCTCAGCTCTGCTGATCATGCCTTGGGCAGATGAATCTGAACATGCAATCTCCTTTGTCCTGTTGGGATGCCATTTCATCAGTTTTTCAGTATAATCAGATGGGAAAAAACTCAATTTTTTTTCCATTTCTCCTGAATTCATCCTCCAAAACCCCTATGCGGACCCCCCAGCACCTGCCCCAGCGCTCTCCATTGCTGAATTAAGAAATATTATGCCCGCTCACCACTGAAAACCAGTTCACTGCGTATAAAACCCAAGGCTGGATCTGAAAGGTGTGTGGCATATGCAGAGCAGCTGCAAGAGATTAAAGGCGCCTCTCCTTTCCTCGCTGCCTCTGCAAGGATTTATCCCTCCTCCGCAAAATCCCTGTGCACCCAATGGTGCTCTCGCCACGTCACAATATAAATCACTGCAAAGGCAAAAAATGTCCAGTGCAGCAGGATTTCCCCAGTGCAACACGCTCCTGCTCCAGTCAGGGATGTAGAGAGGTTGAATTTAACCCCTGGCTGCCCGACATCTGGCTGTCATGGGGCAGCACCCTGCATCTGGGAGGCAGGGACAGCGGTGGGGACCAGAGCGGGATGAGGGGACCCATTTGCTTCTCCTGATGAGTACGGAGCGGTGATTTTCACCTGCTGGTCCACAGGACCAACCTGTCTGACCACGACTGCCCACAGCCTGACCATGATTACCCACAGCTCCCCAGCAGCAGGTCCCTGGCACAGAGAGCTGGGTTCACAGGGCGGGTTCCTTGGCAGGAGCTTGCTGCAAGGATGAGAAGTGCTCCAGGGCTCAACGTGGAAATTGGTAGCGGTGTGAGATCAATGGCACCAGCAGGGACCAAGAGCAGGATGCTCTGGAGCATCCCAGTGCTCTGTGCCTGGGCACAGAGAGGGCAGATGGGGCCAATGTGCTCCACTACAGCAGGGGCATGAGCTGATGTGTGAGAGGTGTCTCCAGCACTGCCCTCTCCACAGGAATTCCCCTACCCCAGGAGAGCACGTTAATGTGGAAATCAGTGTTGAAAGGTTAATGGGCTCACTTAATATCACAGGGGAAGACGTGTCCCAGGGCTGAAAGGAGGCAAATAACAGCACCTGGGAAGGAGAAGACCCGTGGCCGGTGTGTGGTCAGGGAAAGCAGGGTACAGCAGCAGCAGAAAGCAGAGTGTGGTGGAACTCACCTCCTCAGCAGGGAAATGTCCCTTCCCTTATCTCCTCATGATGGATCATGACCCAATACCCCTCCCTTATCTCCTCATGAGGGGTCCAAGAACAGCATTTCACCTGCTAGGGCATCACTAAGCATAATCCCACAAACAGTGGCCCTGCTGCAGCCCATCAGCCTGGAAGCCAAGCAGTGGGATGATCCGTGTCCTCATGGACCTCAGAGAAGGAGGATAAACTGCATAGGGTGGAGAGTACCAAACACAAGCCAGTTCAGCTCTAATAGGGTGGCCAGAGCTGCTTGTTGGCTCTTTGGTGTCTGGTTCCTCGCGTGATGCCAGCTGGGGATGAAGGTGTTACTGGGTCCAAACAGCTGGGAAACAGGTCAGGGAACAAGACAACTTCTTAACGCTTTTATAATTCAGTGAAAATCAGCCAGGGAAGTACTGGGACTTGAATTAAGTTTCCTTGGAAATGAAAATTAAAAACCTAAAGAACCCAACAAAAAATCCAAAAGAAAGGCTGGGGGTTCAAGTCAAAGCTCCAGCTCAAACCCTTCTGTGAACATGCAGGTCTGTGCAAGCAACCATTTGCTCTCTTCTTACCTGTCTTCCCGGTTGCGATCCAGTGAATAGAACTGCTTCCGGAGCCACCTAAATGGAAAGGCACAAACATGCACACACTGAGCCCCAGCTCCTCAACAACAAGCCCGTTTGGTTTGGTGCTACCTCTGGAAGATGCTCGACACCTTGCCTTCTGCTCCCACAGCCTTCCGTCCCACCAGAGAACTTGGCTCTACTCCCCTTCCAGAGGCAGCCCACCCTGTTTTCATGCAGGCAACCTGCCCCCTTGAAAACTGTCTCTGAAAGTGAGCAAAACCTAAGACAAAACCCAAAGGTACTGTCTTCTATGTGCCTCTACACTGAAGTGTTACAGATAATACAGGCTGGGCACGCATAAAAACATCTGTTTTGTGGCAAAGCTCCTTTCCCCTGCATCCATGAGAGATCAAACTCTGGCCATGGATGATGTGGCACAGCGGGTCATAGAATCATAGAATGGGTTCGGTTTTAAAGATCATCATTTAAAGGGACTTTAAAGATCATCCAGTTCCAACCTCCTACCATGGGCAGGGACACCTCCCACCAGACCAGGTTGCTCAAAGCCCCATCCAGCCTGGCCTTGAACCCCTCCAGGGATGGGGCAGCCACAGCTTCTCTGGGCAACCTGGACCAGGGTCTCA
>JAHREE010000553.1:155109-168603 GCA_033628505.1 Tringa tobata
GGGTCGGAGGAGAGGATGCGAGGAACCGCCCCGTCCCTCCTCCATCCCACACACCCTCCTTACGGGCTGGAGCAGGGAGGGAAAGGTCCTGCCCAGACATCATCTTGATGCTGCGAGGGCGCTCTGGACCTCTCCCCATGCCGCCCCGGACCTTGCTTGCTGCTCCACCAGCTTGAGCTTCACGCAGGTGGCCTTGAAGAGCTCAGGAACACCCTCCTGATGCTAGAAGCTGTGGGCCGGCAGCTGCCTGTCCCGTCTCGTCAGCACATCTCTCCCACTTGCTCTCAGCTGCGAGAAAACACGAGTTAAGAAACCAAAGCTGAGCAAGTGAGCAAAGCAGGATGCTGCTATCTCACAGCCTCTGCCCACAGCCCAGCGCAGATGTAAAGGCTGGCAGTTTCCACCCTGCTGGTCTCAGCCGTCCCAGGCACAACTTCAGGCTCAGACCCACCTGGCTTGAGCCACCTCCCTGCCAGCGTTGCCACCGTGCCCATCACCACCGCATGGCCGTGGCATTGGACCCCTCTCTGCATGACCCTGGGGCAAAGCTCCTTGGGGAGCTTGAGGAGACCGGGTGAGGGCCCCAGCAATCCCCCTCCTGGGATGCTTCAGGGATCCCCCTTGTCCTCCCTGGAAATTTTGTCATGGGGTTTTACACCAGGATTTCTGGATTGTGCTGGGCATCCAGGGCTGCCAGTCGTACCCACTCCCATGTGTGAGGCTGGCACCCGTGAGAGCCCTGGACTTGTTGCACCTTCACCCTGCAGGACACGGGAGCACATTTCCACCCCAAATACGAGCAGAGCCACTCCAGGTATGGTAAGCCCTGGTCTTTGCTTGCACGGACGCTGCTCTGAAGAAGTCTATGTCCCTTCCACAGATGAAATAAAGCCAGTGGCAGCCTGCAGAGCCACCCTTCAGTCATCAGCCTGGTCTGTTCGAGAGGCACAAGCTTCCAGTGACTCAAATGGAAAGGGGAAGCTCGGTACTGGTGCTTCTGGACAGACAGTCTGTCTAGGGATGGCTCCATAAGCCACCCCCAAGGTGACCTTCTTCCTGCACAGCATCAGGGGCTTCATCCCCCTCAGCCCTGCCTGGGCAAGAAACGTAATGACCTTAGAGGACCACAACAAAATGGTGAGAGGATGGGGGAAGCTGAAGATCTCCTCTAACCTACCTCTCCCTCCTGGAGGAAAGAGATCCGAGCGGTGCCGCAGAGGGCAGGGATGCATCAATGGGGTACCCGACACAGCGCTGCGTCTCGGCATGGAGAGGGGGGGAGATGCTCAAGAGAGCTGCTCCCCGTGCAGGTGTCCCCCATTGAAGGGCCCAACTTCTCTGCAACATCCCCGCATCCCTCTCCTTGGGCTCACAGGGTCACCCATGTCCCCAGACCCTCAGCCGGCTGGAGGGCTCCTACCCACTGCCAACACTGCCTGGGAGGGGAAGGGGATGGGACCAAGCAGACTGGCAAAAAACCAAGCAGGAAAGAAAGGCAGATGTGGCAATCCAGCCAAAGGCACAGCTCACAGCCTGACACTCAGCAGCTTGGCACGGTCAAGGAGGAAGCTCTGGCAGAGGTAGATCTGGGGACTTGGCTGTCCAACAGCAGCAAGCTCTCCTAGGAGCTCTTTGTGGACTTTTGCACCCAACATAGGTGTCTTCTCAACTCTTTCATGCCCTGGGATCCTGTCATGCCCCACCACAAGACAAATGGAGACAAGAGTGACTACACGCTGTCCCCAGGACAGGGCACAAAGGCAAGGAGTGAAAACTGAAGGACAGAAAAGAGTTGTCACGCTGGCGGCAAATGCCAGTGATGTTCAGCTGCCGTGACTCAGTTTTCACCCGTCCCACCAGTCGATGCAATCAAGTTTCCGTGACAGCGATTTAGCGGTAGAGATGACTGCTGGCCAGGACACTCAGTGAGCAGAGAGATGGGTCGTTCCTGTCCTTACCAAGGCTTAAGCTCTTCGGTGTCAGGGTAAGGTTGGGAAGAGAAGAACAGGATAAAGATCCCATCTGCTGCTGAGCCATTTGAGGTCACCGCAAAGGCCGGACCTCTTCCCCCACCATGTTCAACTCAAAAGCTGTTTTGAGACAGCAAGGACTGAGTATTCACTACAGCACAGATGTGATTTCCAGATGTGTGCCCTCCCCTAGATCTCCCTGTGTGCCATTATCTGCAGCAAGGGCCCCAGAAGGCTGTACCGTCTCCACTGCTAATGCAGGGAAGCTGAGGCACCGCCTCATGTCACCTCCTCCTCCTCCTCAGACTCTCCATGTGAGTCCCTTCCACCCACCGCACCATGAACCAGAGAAAGAGGCAGAGTTACCAGAAGGGCTGCTGGTGAAATCAAACCTGCTCTGCATAAAGTGCTTAGAAACGGAAACAATTCATCTCCTCTTCCCTTTTCACCAGTTTTGCTCTAACCACAATAGGACCACTGATGGTGCTGGCTTCACCTACCATTGCCAAGGCAAGAGTACAGTTGATAACCAGTCAATGGCATCTTACTGCACCATCCAACTGAAGATCTCCAGGCACTGAGCAGATATCTAAGCCACAGATCACCCTAGCAGGAGACATCAGTTTGCGTGGGTGATGGTCTTCACACCAGGCTCCTCTGCCACTTGGGTTTGTTTTTGTCTTAATGACCTCACCTGGATTTATTTGCTCCTCAGAACTGGAGGCCTCTTCCTGCTTGCTCACTGACCTGCTCCATGGTTCATACCAAACCTGATGGGCCAATACTCCAAAATTTCATGCCATCATCTCTCGGCCTTTTCACAACATGCCCCAGAGCCTGAGCTGCTGGGGATTATGGGGACCACACTCCAACCAGAAGCAAGACCTTGAGAACAGGCTGACACAAAGCATTAAGCAACACATGAAATAGTGAAGGGGTGGGGAGATAAAACATTTTCTGCTGCCTTGCTGGGATATAGAGCCAAGTTGTGTGCCAGCAGAGCCAACTCCCCACTGCCCAGCAAGCCTGGGGAGCCCATCACTGCTCGGGGCCTGCTCTGGACCCAAGACAGCTTTTTTGGTCTCCTCTGAAGTTGAGGAGGGCTGTGAACTGGCCAGGATTAGCAGGACAAGAACTGCTGCTTCGATGAAGATGGGGGTATCCAGCGTACCCTGGGTTCCTGGCCAGAGGAACCAGATGAATGATGCCTGTAGGACAGGCACCGGCAGAGGTACCCGAGCACAGGGAGACGAGGCAACAGGACCTCTGCTTCTGCTCTGATGCAGCCCAGAGGTAGGACAGCCTTGCCCTTTGCTCGTGCCAAGAAGGACTATGTCAGGCAGCACCTGAACGCTCTGCAAACAAACCGAGCCATCCCCCACCCCGCCTCCCCACCAGCTGGAAAGCGGACTTAAGGGATGCAGATTTACAGGGCAGGGTGCCAAGGGGGTTAAAGTCCTCTTGGACATCCCGTGCTTCCCACACGGCCCAGCTCCCACCTGCAGCCACCCCAGTTATCTGACCTGGGGACCGCACGTGCGGAGACACCCCCCAGGGAGGGTGAGGAGGAGGGTGAGGAGGGTTGAAGGACGCACCGGCGCAGGCAGGAGGGATGTGCTTTAATCACCACATCACCCGGCGTGTCTGGGAGCGAGTAAACAGGAAAGAGACTCTCAAGCAGCTGCTCTACCCAACATCTCCGTAAGCCACAGCCTGCTGCAACAGCCTTCCTTGATGTCCCCTCTCGGTGACAACGATTTCCAACCCTGGTTGGTCCGGCCCAAGCAGGGATAGATGCTCAAACAGAGCAGGATGGGGTCCTGCCCAGCACAAGGCCAGGAGGAGAGGAGCGAGGCACATGGCAGAGTGAATCAGGGGAGCTCCAGTGGAGATGGACAGCAGGACACCACCAGGCTGGAGCAGCTCACGGTGTCAGGAGGCAGCAGAGCAGCCACAGCATCACCACGCTCTCGCAGGGGACTCTCACGCCCGTCCCACCAGGTGCCACAACCCTGGCAGCACAGCGGGATGGACCCACAGCAGGGTGACCGTGCAGCCCACCTGCTGGGTGGTGGGTCTCGAAGCTAGAGGGAAAAGGCAACCCCAGGCAACCTCGGTCCCTGAGGGCAATTCATGCTGCGGGTCACTCCCCCAAGGGCCACGGGTGGGAAGGTGGCAGCAGTGACCACGTCTGTGGGAAGGCAGCAGTCCCACACGCAGCCCTGTAAAGGCAAAGGCTGGGATGGGCAGAAAGGCTGAGCTGCAAACAGGAGGCAGCACAACTCCCACTGTGATGATTTCGTGTGTCAAGGCCGGAAAAAAAAAAATGAAAAAAAAATTCCAAGAAAAAGAAAATAAATGCATTTGTAATGGGTTGGAAAGAAAAAAAACAATCTGTAAGGCACAGTCCTGCCCCTCCTGCCATGGCCATCACCCATTTTGTCCTCACGGCCTGCAGACCAAGTCAGCTCAGCAAAGCATCATCCTGTTCATGTGCTGGACCACAACCTCTGCTGGGACAGTCTTTAAAACAACAGCCTGGGTTTGCCCCCCCGTGGGCAGCCAGCCGTGCGTGGGGGCACCGTATTAACGCCAGGAGACGAGACGACTGACCAAAACCTCAGAACCACAAGCGTTTGCAAACAGAAGGTAGGAGCTGCATGGGGAAAGCAAGGGAGAGCTCCTCTCCCGACTCTGGGAGGCTTTCCACAGCTCTCCAGCCAGCTCGACTCAGGAGCCCCAGCTCCAAACCGGACTGAGGAGCCACCAGACCACACAGGTGGCAGAGATGGAGCTGAAAAGCAATCTGAAAATCACCGAGACTTTTCGGAGCGTGGGCTGTCGGCTTCGTACAGCTCTGCTGATTCCTACAGATACCGAGCTGCCAGCTTCTGCCAGAGACTCCAGCCCTGGGCCTGTCGCTTTTTGGCTGCTCCACATGAGCACAATCACGTGTCCTCCTGCTGTCTGACACGTCAAGGTGCTCCATGTGTGACGGGGATACAGCGAGAGGCAGCCAAGGTGCCTGGAGATAAGGAGAGCTGGGACAGGAGGGACGAGCCCGGCACGGCAGAAGCAGAGAGCCCTGCCTGCAGTTCCAAGTGCTGGGGAATCTTCAGGAAGGCAGAAAATTCTCAGAAATGAGGAATTTTCTCATTTGAATCAATGTCCAAAAGCTCAAAAAAAAAAAAAAAAAGTAGTATTTCCCATGAAAACTAGCTCTTTACACAACATGAAAGATCCTCAAAACTTAAAAGATTAGAACAATTTGAAAGGAAAGCTTTTCTCCAGTCCCTTTGGGAGTAGCCATTGTCACCGTGTCCCCCATCCCAAGGGCTTTCCCTGGTCTGGGAGACACTCTCCCACCGCTGCCCGATGTAATACCTCTGGCAGAGAAACCACACTGGGCGGAACAGATGAGCAGGGACCTCGGAGGGGAGGAAAAGCCATGAGATCACCCACCCCCAAGCACGGCAGGACACAGTCACTGCGCAGAGGATGTGCTAGATGTTAAACTGGTCTCACGGGCGATACTGGCAGGAGAGTGCCAGCAGCAGCAGCAAACACCACGAGCAAATGAACCAAGAAGCCTCACAGTTAGGTTTTTGCTGGGACAGTCACAGGTTTCTGTGAGCATCCCTGGCTGTCAGATACCAAATCAGTTCCATACAGCTGCAGGTATCTGTTGAACATACAAATCTTTCTTCTTTTATTCTCCTCTAGACAGGTCTCCTTCCAGTTGCTCTATTTAAGCATCATCTTCCACCATCCACTCTCCAGGCTTCTTTGGCCAAGGGGAAGAAGGGAGGATGTGGTGAGGTAACCTTTCAAAAGCATCACGACGACTTCAAAATTTAATCCCCGCTGATTTCTGATTTCTATTGCCCTTAAACCTCAGAGCACACAAGAACAACAACAAAAAAAAAAGGTCTCCACTGACTTCAGACATTTCCTTTTATTGTCTAACAAGGTTCAGACAATGGTTTAAACTTGGAGCTGCAAAGGGTTTTCGTGATCGAAGCCCCACACCTCCTCCTCACCACATGCTGCAAGCTCTTCCTGGACTCCCTGCACCCCTCCTTCATCATGTGCTTCACACCAGGTCCTACCAAACCCACAACGGTGCAGGAGCAGGGGACACTGCACCTGGGGCTCACTGCAGCCCCAGCCAGGCCACCTGGCTCTGAGAAGCACTGTCACACACCTCCGGACCCAAACCACCAGCCCAGCTTTTGGCTGACCTGCCAGTAAGCAGAGACCATCCCTGTTGGCCCCTTCATCTCATGATGAAGGTGTGGTCCTGCTGTATCACCACGCTTGATGGTGGGCTGACCTGGAAGAAGCCTCACAGCTCCCACCGGCCAGTTTCGTGGCCTGGATGAGATGCTCAGCACAAACCATGGTGCATTGCCAACCCCAGCAGGATCCCACTTTGGCAGAGACAGAGGAGATGGACACACAATCTCCACTCCCAGCAGAAGTTGCCATCCAGAAGTTACCATCCACGGGCTGAGCTGCTGCAGCTGGGCAGGGCAGGACACAAGCAGGAGCTTGTGTGATGTAGCCAAAACTGTAGGGCAGTCCCAACAGAGCTCCTGCTCCATCCCAAGCGCTGGCAAGTTTTACATCCCGGCCCAACTGCCCACCTCGGTGCAGCAGTGTCCTTTGGGTCACTTCCCAGGGGCCATAACACTGTCTGAAGAGGAAGGTCCCAGCCAAAGAGCAGTGCTCGAGTTCCCAGGATCACAAAAACTAAAGGAAGGCTGTGCTCCTGGGGCAACTCGGTGGTCAAGCCTGCTCTACCTCATGCAACGTTCAGGGACGGGGACCTTAGCACTGCTCAAGGGACGGGGACTTCAGCATCGACCCCCCTCCCGGACCTCTGCTGAGACTGCAGACAAGCCTCTTCTCCCCCATCTGCAATCTGTGAGATATGCAGAAGGTCACACGGCTGCTGGCGCGGGGACGGGCGATGGCATCGCCAACAGCCACCACGTCTTGGGGGTGTTGGCAGCTCCCACCGCTGCGATTAGATAACGGCGCCGAGCAAACGCTTGGCTGATAAGGATGACTCCCCCCTCCACCTCCCCGCCGTGCAGGCAGCAGGAGCTTAAACAAAGAGCAGTAAAAAGGTCACAGATTGGGTTGGGCCACTGCTGGCTCAGCTCAGAGACGGGGCACGTGAAAAGTCCCGTACCAAATCCCAGGACAAAACCGCCCCCGGAGACGGGAGGTGATGGCACCGAGCGCACGAGGTGCTCCTCTGCAGAGCCAGATGCCTAGACCCAGCTTACTCAGATGCTCCTCTCACCACAGGTGGTGTCCACACCAACAGGGCTGCCCGCAGGCAGGGAGGGAGCCAAGCCACATCGCTTCTGCCCTGAAAAATCTGGAGGCCCTCGGCATAGGTGAGAAGCGATCAGCCCGACGCTGCGCAAAACCTCTCCAGCAGGTTTTAATTAGTGGGCTTAAAACCCATAAGTCAATAGCTTCCATGTGGCTGACTGGCTAACGAAGGAAACAGATGGATGGGCAACTGGGTGTGGGTACCACAGGTCTCCCAGCCAGCCAACCCCCAGCTGCTCTCTAGGCTGCAGAGAAGTTTTTGGGATGCCAAGGGAGGAGGTAATTTGTGGCCTGTCTTACTCCTGCATGAGTAGGGAGGGGTCTTCTAACCCATTCCTCCCTCCTGGGAGATGCTACCAAGAAGAGAAAGGAGATGTAAAGCGAGGGTTGTTTCAGTTTGGAGGTGAGAGTAGAGCTCGTTGGCTTTCCCCAGTTCCACACAAATATCCTAGTAAGCAGGAAAGGGACTGCTAAAGGCACACAAAACCCTCTCATTCAAGAAACTCCCACAGCAGAGCTTCAGCGAGGGAAGCTTTAACCATTGCAACGGTCACGAGCCCTGCTCTCACCCTCCCACACCAGCAGTTTCTGCACCCCCTGCTCCAGGCACCTCGGGAGCAAGGAGCTCCCCGTCCTCCCAGCCCCTGCCCAGGCGAGGGGCCGCATCCTGCATCCCAGGGTGATGGAGCAGGAGGGGGACATGATGCTGCAGGAGCCGTCCTGCACCCCAACAGAATCCCACTGGGAAGTTTGCTTATCCTTGAAAGCCATTTCTGGCTTGCTTGCTTCTCGAGAGCTCCGAGCCCCTCAGCTTATTTAGATGGCCTCGAAATACTAAAATTTCAAAAGAAAAAAGAAAAAAAGAAAGCTAGAAAGCTGTGCCTCAGTGGACTAATGAAAGAGGCAGGTAGTTGGAAAGGATGAGGCGAGTACGACCCACCCTTCAGAGTCACATTGTATTAATATTTCACAGTTCCTGCCTTTTCTCTTACACAGACGACGGCTTTTCTCCACCTCCACAGGACTGAGCTCATTTCACTGAAAGCAAGAATGCAACCGGGGGTTTTTTCGAGGTGGTGTTTTTTTTCCTCTCTCCCCCTCTCTCTCTCTCTCCCCTATAAAACAAACATCTGCTCCAAATTTTCAGCTCGCTCTCTGAGCAAACTCTCCGAGTTTTCTGACGTGTTTCAAGGCAAACAGATCAATTAGAAGCTGGCCTGTAACCCCCCCAGCATGTGAAGTTATGAATGCAAGACCCTTTTATATTAAAAAAAGAATTACGTAAGACAGGAAGTTTAAAAAAAAAAGAAAAAAAAGCATAAAAGACAACTGACTCGAGGGATCAGCCCTACTTTGCTTTGGGTGATTAACAAAAAGAATAGAAAATTATTACAGCTCTCCCCAACGTAACAGCCAGGCCCTCTGCAGAGTTGATTAGCAAGAAAGCAATGCATTGGTAATTAGAGCTGGCTGGAACCCTTTTGGATAAAAACAAATATTAATTGAAAATAAATAAATAAATTAAAAAAAGACACAATCCTGGTTTGCACAAACCGGGACTGCGTTTTGCACAGTTTCAGTTTTGATGAAGGCCAGGAGAAGGAGGTGACCACTTCTCAAAGCAAAAGGCTTCCCGCACGGACACGTTTGCCCCCTCCTCCCCGTTCCTCAGCTGATCCCGCTCATGGAGAGCCAGGGCGCTCTGGAGAGAGCTGAGGAGCTTAACCAAGAGCAGGAGATGGGGCCTTTCCAACAGAAGAGGTTCTTCATCTGGGAGCCCAGCTGGCTGGAGCCCCCCCTCTGCCCGCTGCTGAGTCAGAGCTGCTCAGGAGGGGAGGGGTGGGGGACACACACACGCTGACAATTAACACACAAGGTCAGCCTTTATGCAACGCTCACAAAGCCCTACACAAGGGTGACAAAGCACGGGGAGGAAGGAGAGGGCTGTCACACCGGTAAGGGCTCCCCCCCTCCTCCCAGCACCGCTGTACCACGACCCCAGCACCTCCCAGCAGGCATGAGGAAGGCAAGGCTGGGCAGTTCCATGGTGGCCAACAAGGCTGGCTGGTTGCCCGAACATCGGTAGCACGCGTGGGTGATGCCACCCAACCCATCCAACACAAGCTACTCCCCGGTTGGCATTCCTCCGGTCCCATCTCCCCGCTGCTAAGAGATGCTGCTCAACACTAAGTGCTCCGTCCTTACGTGCCAAAAGCTCCTTCCAGAGGCCAGCCCAGATCCCGCTCGCCTCAGTAAGTAACTTGAAATAAAAGATGTCCCATCACCTCTGAAAGCAGCGTGGCCAGCAGAGCTGGCAGCCACAAACCCATCCTCCTACGTTCAGTGAATTTTTAGAGTTGGAAGGGACCATGGAGATCATCTAGTCCCACTCCCCTGCCAAAGCAGGGTTGCCCAGAGCACATCACTCAGGGCTGCATCCAGGCAGGGCTTGAAAATCTCCAAAGAAGGGGACTCCACACCCTCCCTGGGCAGCCTCTTCCAGGGCTCTGGCACCCTCACCGTGATGAAGTTTTGTCTCATATTTGAGTGGAACTTCCCATGTTCCAACTTGTGCCCGTTGCCCCTCGTCCTCTCACTGGGAACCACTGAAAAGGGTCTGGCTCCATCCTCCTTCAACCCACCCTTTAGATACTTGTAAGCATTGATACGGTCTCCCCTCAGCCTTCTCTTCTCCAGGCTCAAGAGTCCCAGCTCTCTCAGTCTTTCTTCATAAGGGAGATGCTCCAATCCTTGAATCATCCTCGTTGCTCTTTGCTGGACTCTTTCCAGTAGTTCCCTGTCCCTCTGAATTGGGGAGCCCAGAACTGGATGCAGTACTCCAGTTGTGGCCATGCGCTCAGGGAGAAGCTGTCAGACCGACACACACCACCGCTGAGCCATCAAAGGCATGGAGGACGAGGGTTTCCCTGGGCCTTCTTCCAGGCATGGTCCTCTCCAGCGGTGGGATGACCTGAAGCCTGCCCAGGCTTTGTTCCCCCAGAAGCTCCAGGTCAGCGTGCCCCAGAAAGCCACGCACCACCAAAACTTAGCTTTCCACAAAGGTAAGAGCAAACAACTGGTTGACTATTGCAACCACCCCAGAGTTCAGGAGAGATCAGAAGAACTGACAGAGAAGCCCCCACAGATCCTGGGGAAGCAGCAGCTCCACGACACCACTCACAGTGATGTCGAAGCTCTGAAATGTCCCAAGGAGGGACAACTGTGACTGTGCCTGTGACCAAGCCCTCTCCTCCTGGCACAGCACAGCTATAGCCCACACACCGGAGGCCACCTGGAGACAAGAAAGCTGACCCTCTGTCCCCTCGTGCACTGCCTACCACGAGGCAGGAGGGTTCCCGAGCTGCAGCCACAGGGGCTGTGCTCTTCCCAACAGGGGCAGTAATGGAGTCACATCCCCCAGCACTGCCCACCCCTCCTTGGGACAAATAAACATCTCAATTCTTCAAAACCCACCAGCTGCAGAGAGAGGAGCACTGATTCTCCATATTGGGGTGTTCACGGAGATAGATACCTCTCCAAGACATGGCCATCAACACAGACATGCCCCGAGTCCAAAACTTCCATGCATGTTATACTGTAAATAGTCTCCTGTTCTGAAATGGATAAAAATCCAGGATCATTCCCACTTATAAAACTAACTTGTGTCCGGAGGGTTCTGAAGCTCCTTGCTGGTCTCTGTATCTCAAGAAACACAAGAATATTCATTACCGACCCAGGAACACAGCACTTTTTCACCTGTAGACTCCCAAACATAGCCCAGTGGAGATCCTGTTCCAAGAGAGGGAACATCTCAACTCCTGACAGGTGGCTGCTCTCCTCCACTCATGGTCTCTCTCACACTGCAAGTTAGGGCCAAGCCAGTACTACCACGAAAAGCAAACCCCAACCTCCTGCTCCCCACACCAGCATGGATCATCTTCATGGGGAGAACGAGGTCAGTCACTGCTCATGGTTAAAACCACCCCACACTGAAAGGGATTCTCTTGACTCCAGATCACTTCCCCCTCTGGTTCCCACCACGGCCATGTGAAAGCTGTGCCAGTAAAGGCTGGGCTTCAAGGGGCAGATGAGTCAGGAGGGGAATAGATCGGTGTATTTGCCGTGTGAAGTGGAACTGTCACACACCTGGATTTTCCCAGGCATCCTTTTTTTTTTTCTGATCAGAAAGCACATCCAGATAAAAATAGGGAAGTTGGCCAACAGCCTGGCATTCCGGCCACTGATCGCGTGGCTTTGCCTCGCCTGCCTAGATACACAGTCACTATTTGTGTACACAAGCCGATATTTCCACCTGGAGCTCTCAAGCTTCTCTCCAGGAAGCGTGAAAGCGAAGCTCTGCTCCTCAGCCCTGCGAAGGAAGAGAGGATGAGTGCTGCTCAGGGTGCTGGGTGACACCAGAGGAGGGGACTGAGGGACAGGGCGAGACGCTCGGGTGCAGAGAGGAGGCCACGGGGAAAGCATCCGGCTTCAGAGAGATGGGGCTGAAGATACAGCAGCTCTTCAGGCTGATGTCCCCTCTCCCCATCTCGCCTCTCGGGAGGGTTGCACACGCTGGGAGGTACGTGCCGGGGAACCCAGAGCCCATGGCCACCAGCCACCCAGCTCAACCACGGCACAGCAGAGGACCCCAAGTCATTTTCCACTGTGCTGTTCCCCAAATCTTGTTTTTCTTTTGCTAGAAACCTGTGGGTTTCATATTTTTTTTTAAATCTGATTACACACACTCTCTGCTTTTACTGATCTGCTCTTGGCCGCCTGCACAGCACAAGAAGACCTCGCAGCCACGACATTATCATCATAGTTACCACCCTGGTTTTGGTACAGAAGTTAGAGTTCTCTAAATCTCCCTGAAGTGAAGGTCCCAGCCTTACAAGGACTGCAGCACGTGCTTAGGTCTGCCCACAGGAACAATCACCCGTGTAGACATCTGCGGGGACCTCTGTCCCACCATGGGCCACTGACCCACGTGTGGTCTGCAGGCGCTGCCAGAAACCAGTGCCTCGCCCGCAAAGCAAACGGGTGCTTTGCCTTGATTTAAGAACAACTTAAACCCAGGGCCAACGGAGCGTTGAACTCTCCTCCTCTCCCACTGCCTCAACGGTCCTAGAGGCCGCTCTGGGAAAGGTAGGGGGGAGCTTCATGGCCTGGTGATGATAACAGAGCCCAAGGCCCCTTCCAGATCTGCTTGCAGATGCCTCTGGGCAGAAGCTAGAGGGCTCCTAGCTTCTAGTTTTCAGTTTGAGGCAAACCAAAGCCCCAAACTGGAAACACCAGCATTTTGTGGTCCTACCATAGAGACATGACCGTCATCTCCACCTCCTTTCTTCACCTGAGCCCCCCCCCGGCAATACTAAGAGCATCCAACCTTTCCACCCTGGGCCAGTAGCAATCGCCAGGAGAGATGACAACCCCTCCAGGGGAAGGCCACCGGGGACTTATGTCACATCACCTCAACTCACGTCCCCTCTTCCTCGCCTCCAGCATGGGACAGAGACACTGGCCTGGAGCTGGTGCGCGTGGGGGCGGGAAAGGTAATTTAAGAGAAAGAGCAGTAACCTAGGAAACCAACGCCGAGGTTAAAAGTTTCCCGGCGAGGGGCCTCCCAACTCTCTCTCCCCCTTCCCACCCATCTTTGTGGTTTTACGCTCACGTTTCTTACGCATCTTTTCCCCTGCCCTCCTGGCGCCGATGGTCCACACCGGGCACGGGAAACCGAAGCCAAGGGGCTGCTGTGCCCACCGAGGGACAGTGGGACCCGGCCCTGGGCTGACCACATTCCCACTGGACCCCATCCCACCATCCCGGGGCGGAGGGGAGAAGGGAAGAGGAGGGAATCACGCAACGATATTTTGAGGGTGGGTTTGTTGTTTTGGTTTTTTCTTTTTTTTTTTTTTTTTTTTTTCTGCCTTTTGCCCTTTACGCTTCATCTCATCTGTTGCTTCCCAGATGCAGCCCCAACAGGGCTTCCAACTAATCCTGCCTCCCCCGGAGGCCCCTCTGCCGTGCTCTTTGCCCAAAGGGGGGAAAAAGGCAACCCGCTGTATCCCCGGGGAAGTCCGATGCCCGAGAGGGATGCGGAAAGTCGGGAGGCGGCGCTGGGGGCGGCCATGGCGATATCCGCGCATCCCACCGCGGATGGGAGGGGGGGGACACCCCA
>JAHREE010000553.1:173535-240207 GCA_033628505.1 Tringa tobata
GACCCACCATGATCCAACACAAGCAACCAGCGATGACAGTTTCTCAACATGAGCAGCTGTGGAAGGCATTATCCCTTCCATGGCCACGTGCTTCATTTCAGATCATCACCATCATGAACCCACACACTCTCAACTCACCCCTTGATGAAGGCACAACTGTTGGGTCAATCCCAACCCACCTGGTCCTTGCCATGACCTCAACGTCAACATCTCCCTGTGGAGGCAGTGCCTGCTCTATGGGAGCTGCCAGGCCAACCATCTCCCCCTGGGACCCAGGGGACCTCATGGCCCAGGGCCCGAGGTGAAAGAACACAACAGACACCAACACTCAGTTAAGTTGTAGGAATTTATTTTAAATAACCTACAGTTGATTAAAAGGGAATTCATGATAAAAATAGAAGATACTTGTTGAGGAAAGGCTGCAGGAAATGGTCTTTGCACACACACTACGCTAACAATGCCTCTAAAACTAATGATTATAGCAAAAAAAGGTTTCACATTAAAATTCTGCTTTTTAATTTTTTTAAAATTTTTGTACACAATTACAAAAGAAAAAAATAAAAGCCCTAAAATCTTGATTATTTTCCTTTTTGGACCAATGCTCATTTCCCTCGAAATTTATTGACCTGTGAAACTTCTTTTTACACAATAAAATCTTTCAAGTAAAAGAGGGGAGTGGGGCTTAGAAAAAAAGGGGGGAAATAAAAGGTAAAACAGTCTGACAAACCTAAAAAGTAGATATTGTTGAAGTGAACAGAGCGTGTTCAGAACAAAGGGTGATGGGAATTGTCATTTGTTGCCAATTTCACTTGTCCTCAAATTCCACACGTGTCTCCCCATCACACGGCCCCTTCCCCTCCCCAAATCTACACGATCTTTAAGATCAAGAAGAAAAAAAAAAGAACTGTTTAAATATTTTAAAATAATTAAAAGAAATAAAAATTCACATTTAAAAAAAAAGGAACACTCAAGTCAGGAGGCCGGTTTTCCCATCACGCTTTGCTCTGAACAGATGTGGTGGATATTTGTAATTCATGTTCCAATGCCACGACTGTTTCAAGTGACAAATTAAAAAAGGTTTGGGTATTTCCATGACTATAGTGACAGCTGTAACAGGTGCGTTGGGTCTCTTAAATTTTGTTTATTTGTTAAATTCTGAAATGGGGCAGGAGGGGGAGGGGAAGGGCAGGGGTTAAGGAGTCCATTTTCTATTAAAATATAGAAGTTATTGCAAAACCCTAACTGTAAAAACGCACCAATATAATTGGATTTTGTATACAGTAGCTAAAGATTCCCACGCTCTCAGTGTGATGGTGAATTTGCCTGGCGGAAGGTTGACAAATCCCCCATCCACTTGCCCTGCCTCAAGAGAAAAACCACACAAACCAGACAGCTAGAATTTGGATCTCTGAAACATTTTTAAATAAGTTGTCCATAGGACAACTGGCTCAGCTCCTTTAGGATATTTCCAGGTTACACTTTCTGCAAGATGTTGGCTGTTTTATCTGATGCTCACTTGCCCCTTTCCTCCCCCTTCCCCAGCATCTAAGGACAAGTAAGGCTCACAGTTTATCAATCTCCCTAAAAACCAGGCTACTCCCCCTTTTTTTTTTTTCCCATAAAATTCAGCTCATTAAAAACAAGTTAAAACTCATAGTCTTCCTCTGCCATGTCGATAGCCCAGGCAAATTTCTCTCGTTGGGTTTTGTTATAAATCTTCTCTATAGGAATTCCCCACTTCTTACACCTGCAGGAGAGGAGATGCTGTTAGATTTGATGCAGACCTGGCTGTGCGGAGCTGCCCTGCTCTCCCTGGTTCCTTCCCAGCTCCTTTAGGAGACACACCACCCAGCAGAGCACCACCAGCCTCCCTGTGTCTGACCCTGCCAGTTCTCCAACCTCCCAGCGCGCTGCTGGCTTTGGTGGGGTGCCACATTTGCCTCAAGAGACTCTTACATCTTCCTGAAACCATTAGAAAATATAAGGCCACAGAGATGGAGGTCTCTGGCAGCACAGGGGCACCTCTCTCAGCCACACTGGGCGGGGGGGACAAGACACAAAGGAAGGGGTGATTCCTTCCAGCACACCCCAGGCAGATCCTTACCAAGCAACAGAGATCCTGGGATCCAGATAGTTGAGTTTGGAGGTGCCCAAAGCAATCTGCTTGTTCTCCTCCCTGTCTGTAGCCTGAACCTCCAGCTTCATCAGTTGCTCCTCAATCCTCTGCACCGCTTTCTTCTTGCTCTCCACTGTCCTGGGGTGGGAGAGAATCAAAGTGTTTAATGCCTAATGCCCTGCTGGGCTTGAGATGGCACTACACTGGGAATTCTGCTCAAAGTAAGCAATGCCACCAGCCACAAAGGGCAGCTGTGTCACCACAGATGGTGACACAAAACACTCAGCACATGCAATTAAAAATTGACATTTTCAAAGACGCAGAAATCTTAAGCAGCAGTTTTGTTTTAAAGGGTTGGAAGCAACAGCCTGACCCGTACTGATGTGACACCCACTTTAAAACCAGCCCATCTACCCCCCTGTGATAGTCACACTGTGATTCTGCTTCCAGAGCTCCCTTAACTCAGCCCCCCCGTGGTTATTCTGCAGAGCCCACACACAGTCCCAGCACATAGTCCACACCATGGGTGTCCAACAGAGCAGAGCAGGACCCAGGGAAGTGCCTGTGTGATTGTGTAGCTCCTGGCTGCCCATGAAGATGACAATACTGCACACTGGACCCACTGCTCTGCTCGGTCCCAGGCTGGTGGAGCATGGGTTGGTGCTCAGCTCAGAGGGATGAGACAGGAGAGACTAATGCCAGTGACCATACCAGGAACTGTGGAGTCAGAGCACCCTACAGTCCCCAGCTTGAAGGTCATTGCTTTGTGCACAGAATAAAGAAGAGACAAGGAAGCTTGAGGGAATCATTCCCAGATCACAGGCTGGGGAAACAGAAGACAGGGTGAAGGACCCATTTGGAGCTGAGAGTTCTGGGAGCATTGCAGAGCCTTACTTTTTAGACTTCTCATCCCTCCGGACCTTGGCATCAGCTTTGGCGCTTTTCAGTTCTCTCCTGGCATCAGCTAACTGCTCCTTCTTGGCATCGATCTAGGAGAGGCAAAACCAGATGGCAGCACTGTGAACAAGCTGCTGACAACTGTGGCAGTCACCCCTGGGCAGCATGACGCAGGCAGCGAGTTTGTCACCACGTTCAGAACCTACCAGAGCTCAGACCCACTTCTGCAGAACAATCAGGCCATTGGCCTCGCTGCAAAGCCTGGTGTGGTGAAATACTCCCCTCAGAAAATAAGGTCCCACTCATTTCCAAAGACAAGGTGGTGCTGGGAACTTTCTCACACAGCTACAACCAAGCAGGCAAAGGAATTGGCTTGGCTTGGGACTGGTCAACAGCACCCCCACAGCAGCTTGTCTGCGTCCACTGTATCCTGCCAGTACCAACTCTCTGATGGTAACATGGAAGGTTGATTCCTGTTCCCTCAGCAGGAATCGGTTCTTGCCCCAAATTCTACAGGCTGAAAGCTGTTAAGGCTTCAGGCAGTTCTTCTTAGGATTCAGGGAGATTTAGCATTTTGCAGCCCCTGCTCAACCATTCCCCTTAAACATTCCCCAAGCTCTAAGATCTAGGGTGACAGCAGCCATGTTAGGTGTTACAGAAGCAGGGGACACTGCAGTGCCAAACCAGAAGTCCTTATTGTGAAGGTTATTCTAAAACCAGACCAGGAACAGACCTAACCCCTTTGGACCTCATGGCCTTCACCAGAAACAATCTGCAAAGGAAGAGGTCAAGTCAGAGGGGCATAATGTACCATGTACACAGCCTGCACTGACAGTGGCCTGGCATTCACGCAACAGGAGTGGATGCCCACTCTGGGTTCTTTGGAGGACACAAATCAGAGCTAGAGACTGCTGCTCTGAAGTTTTGATGGCAGCAGAACACATAGCTATGGGCTGAAGGGAAGATAAAAAGGGTCTGGTCTTGGTCTTTACAAGTAAAAGATGACTCAGACTGAAAGGTGTCCCTTTCAGCTCACTAGTCCTCTCCAAGCAGGTCCATCTCTGAGGCAGCACTAACCAACTCCTGACAGGGAAAAGCAGGTTCTGCTTCTGTTCCACCCCAAGTGAAAGGAATCGCGACTCCCGAGATGCAGCTCTTGGAGCCTTGCCCCAACCCATGAGCTGGGCAAGGGTGGGGGTACCTTGCTCTGCAGGTTCATCATGGACTTCTCAAAGGTCTTCGGCGGAGCCCTCTGGTGGTTACACAAAATGGCAACCGCTCTGTTGGCACGGTTATAGGAAAGGATCTTTGCTGGGATGTTGTCGTCCGCTGCAAAGTACAAGAAAGTGGTGAACAAGTGGGTTCTCCAAGGCTGTACAGCCTCAGGCAATGTCACACTGACTCTCTGAGCTCACAGTCACTGCAGACCTTCCCTTCTGATGGCCCAGTCTCAACACTGCACTCTAATTACCATTCTAATTAGACCACTCCACCCTGAGCCTTAACTCCTTGTGGGACAGTTTCTTCAATAGCAACGAAGACACCATTTGCCATTCAAGAGAGGAGCAGCACACCCATGCCAGAGCAGAGGGCAGCAGGACCATACTGCTCAAGACACTGTTGGGCTCCACAAATTCAATGTGACCACTTTATAACGTTGTTAATACCAGTGCTTGACAGAGAGGTTGTGAATGAGCAGCCAAGAAACACGGGGCTGTTAGAGATGCATCTGCCTCGTCTGGCACAATTAACAGAAAGCAAGTAAGAGATTTGGTAAAGGACAGGCACAAACTAGCAGGTGGCACACCTCGGTGTGCTCACAAGTCAGCTCTGCCCTGCCCCAAAGCTCTGCTCAACTACCCCAAAACATTGTTTGGCAGCAGACTTCTGGTCAGGCCTCAGCTGTCTGACATTTGCACTGAGAACAGAGATGAGGAAGTGGTGTACAGATACAAGAGCTGTGGCTAAGCCAAGGAAGCCAGGTGTGTACTGCAGGGTAAGATCTGTCCCCCTCAAGAGTTTTAAGAACAAGACTTACGATTAGTGAGCTCCTTGAGCTGCTGCTGTAGCGTGATGGAGGCGTTGTAAGTACGGAATACCTTGGCCGTCAGTCCCTCCATAAGGTCTTGAAGATGTTTATTTAAGATACTGGTCTAAGGAAGCAGAAAGGAGACCACAGTTAACACAAGAACTGTCCACAGCATTTGTGAAATCTCTGGACACGCTGCTGACAAAGACACGTCTGAAGCCCAGTGCACTCAGACCTGACCACAACAGAGTGGCCACAACCTTACTGAAACCACAGGAAAAGTGAACAAAGAACCAACAAGTATTAGAATGGTATCAAGTACCACAAAGTGTCTAAAAATGTTTTCTTCAGTGTAGAGGTTTTGGTTGTTAACAGGTCGAAACGTGACTGTCCCACCCCAGGGAAGGTGCCTGAACCCAGTGCTCCCACAGAGCCAAACGTGCAGATGGGGATGGCATCTGAAAATGTGTCACCTCACACCATCATCTTCTCTCAATTCTGAAAATAACCTCCCCAAGTCTGAGCTAGGCAGGCTCACCCGGACCAAAGCCCATCGCTTCAGGAACCTGCAGGCACAGTGGACAATACAGACACTGACTGAGACAGACTCTCACGGCTTTTAGGCCACTCAGGCCAGCTCTGGAAGAAAATTGCCACTGAAACCATTCCTGGATCAGAGCAGCCATTACTGCCCGGTGCACAGTGAGCCTGTTTGTGATGCTCTACCACCATTCCTCATCATTAACTACGTGCTTACATTGAGGCGATCAAAGAGGTCATCCTCAGGCTGCTTGTTCTCCATGAACAGCTGAAGATTCTTAAACACCTGCAGGAAAACAAAACCGGTAACTTTGGGGCACACAGACCAGAGAGATGGGTAGCAGTAACACATAAGGAAGCAACACTGCCAGGGAGCCACTCAAACTGTTCTCAGGCAACAGTGATGATGCTGGATGCTACTTCCCAGCAGGCAAAGACCCATCTCTCAATACAATGCTTTTGTGGACGGTTCCTCCTGAGCATTCAATGCCCTTTATCCTCATCCTTTACATCAAGATTGCAGGAGACCGGATTCTGCTCTGGCTCAGCTGCCTAACAGAGACACAGACCCCAAAGCCACCACCTTTCCCTTGCTCTCCATCATTACTCCAGCCAAAGAGACCCCGGAGCCATTTCCCATGGACTGAAGTCAGCAAAACCCAGCCATTCTCATTGCTACGCTAAATGTTTCATGTATTTCCCTCCCAAACAAGTCTCACTGGGGTAGGGAGAATAATCAAAGCATCTTTGATTATACAGAGACCACAAATCCCAGCTCAGTGTGCTCCAAATCCCCAGTTTCCAGCTTCTCAACAACACGTTCTTCTTCTACAGACACCTAATATACAAAGATTTCTAGTTCCACAATAATCAATTCCCCATTGTAAGCACTGAAGAACAAATATCAAGAGATACCAACACCAATACAATTAAATTGGAAAAATGTTTTCTTCTTTAAACAAGGAAGTAAGAATTCCAGCACATTCTGATTTCTATAGCAGCCATAGTTTGGATTTTTCAGTTATTTTGTTCCCCAAGAGGCCAACATTTACTGCTGATTGTTGTTACAATTACCACAGCATTATACATGCGGTATCTAACACACTGTGCTGACTGCAGAGAGGTGGGCCAGATGCAAAGCTGCTACACCCACAAACCCAAGAGTCTTTCTGGATAAGTGCCCTCCAGGTTCACACTGCTGGATGGGGATTTATTCTGGAATGAGGTCAAGATCACAGCAGATTGGAAATCGGTGGCTGAGAAAGAAATAAAGGAATTAACATTGCCTGGGAAAGAAGTCTTGGTTGGTAGACAGGTTGACAGCCCAGAAGTATCAGTGCACCTACTCTGTTTGCTCTGGAGCACTCAAGATCAAGACCTACCTCGGTGAGGGCTCAGCTCCAACATGAACAAAAGCACTGTGACAGAGAAGCCAGCATCAGGAAAGCCCAAGTCAGACTACCACTCCAACGGTGCCGGCCAGCACCGTACTTCAGAACCTGTTATGCTGTTACTTGTCATATGGGCATAGAACTCTACCATCTACAGGTGACAAAACCAACTCTGTATGCACCTATGTGTTTGTGGAGATGCCTTACCCTCTTCTCAACAGGGACTTTGTTGTAGTATCGGATGGAATCTTTTCCGAGGAAGTCAAACTCAACCACGTATTCCTGGCCGTCCAGTTCAGGATGCAGCTTGATATGTTCTACTCTCAGCGAGCAGCAGCCCACCGTGTCGGCTGTCTCTCCTTCCTCTTTTTCATTACCAGCTCTCAGGGCAAGCTACATTTAGATGAAGACAAGAGAAATAAGCACTTCAAACCACCCCAGTAATGTATAGATGCTGGAAGCTTTCAGATGCTGGCTAGGAATCAGTAGTGTCCGTAAGAGAAGAGAAAATACATTTGAGTGGATAAAATTGACACTTAAGAAAATTGTAATATGAAAAACCTGAAGTTCTCTTTAAATATGTTTTAAATAACCCTACATTAAAGCCACAAACCTACCAATCTACCAGAATACCTAATTTTGGGTTTTTTTAAGAGAAGTTTAAAGCAAGGTGTTTTACCAACTTTTGCTCATTAAGTAGCTCAAACTGTAAGATGGTTCTGACTAATGGAAATCCCTTTCAAAACTGACTTCCATATGAACTCCACCTGATACAAAGTCATAAAGCTCAGTCGTTCATCTTTATGAGCCTACCTCTTCACTACACACTAAATAAATACACTTTAAATAGCATATGGGGCACTTGGCTTATATATAAATAATCAAAAGGCCACATTTGGCTGCATAAAAAAACCGTGTTTTAAAAGTACTGGCTAAACCAATTTCTAACTTTTGAAGAAAAACCTTCAAATGTTCATATGAAACCACAATTATTCAAATCAAAGCTCCCTGGTTTACGTCAAACTATTTTGAATAAAAGCTGTTAATGTAGTTGGTCAAGACACCATACACTGCCAGGGCAACAGCTCTCTGGGAACTGGTTTTAAGTAGCTTTAAATGCATCCATACAACTGCATTTTTCTTTACGCTGTGGTGAAAAAATTAGCATAATTATGAAACTTCACAACTGCGACCTCAAACTAAAGAGGTGACAAACCAGCAGAAATTCCCAGCAGGAAAACTGAAACAGCTGGAGACAAAAGGCCCACGCAAACTTCCCAGTAATCCAACTGGGCGATTCTGGAACCACGCTGTGAATTTTGCCCGAACTAAAACAATGCTGCCTGAAATAGCCATGTCCAGAACAATAGTTCATTGCTCTGGATTCCAGGTAATGGGAAGGAAAAGGAGACGGGGCCTGCCCACCAGGAAGTCTCAGGATACCTTAGTAACTGGGCTCGACTCTGCCTCAGGAACGGACACACAGCATTCCTGAGTCTTTCCAGCAGGAGGGGAAAGGTAAGAGGAATATGCTGGGGAACGGGCCTTACTTTGTCAATGAAGTAGAGCGCCACAGCCCTCTGCCGTACTTTCATCTCTTTGGATTTCCAGTCTTCTCGATATTGATTCCGGATTTTATCTACGCACTTCTTCAACCTCCGAGCCGTCTCGTACTTCTGCCAATCCTTCTCGCCCTGCAGAGAGGGTTGGAATAGAGTCAGCATTAGAAAGCTAAAGGACTGCTTCCAATCTGCATCTCAAGGCTTTTTTTAAGTCCGTGTGCGGCAAACGGTTCTCGCTGTACAAAAGCACTGAGATTTTGCTCAGCTTCAAACTCCACTGCTGTGCAGCTGTAGGTAATTCAGATTTCCATGATATTAAACGCTTCCACAGAAGCAACTATAAAGACACAAAAGACATTATGTCTTCCATGCTTCTCAACATATAAATGATTTCCTCCGCTTTATTCAGATGACACTTATGTTCTTTCAGCTGTGTAATTAAACAGCCATAAAATGTAAAAGCAACACCAACAGTTCATCATCATTATTTTATATTCAAGCCATGGCAAAAAAGAGGGCATAAATTCACAAGGAACAGAGATTTTTCCCTATACTTGTAGGACAAACCCATTTTCCAATCTAGGAAAAAAAAATCTCTTAAAAGACTTCATGAGAAGGATTTAAATCTTACCCCTGAAACTGAAGGCTACTTATCTTTCAATAGGTTTATCATTGCTTTTATGGAATTGATCCAGTGGCTGGTTATTTGCTCCACAGCAGGGTTTGTTTTCCTTCAGTCCTTATCATCCTCAGCCAGCAGCCTGGCCATGTTTTTCACAGAACAGTAGGGGTCAGAAGGGACCTCTAGAGACCATCTAGTCCCATCTAGTTTCATTTTACAACTGACTAATTAGCAATCCGTGGTAAGAACTTCACTACATGATCAGGCAGGGGAAACTGGGGCAAAAATAGGTAAAATATCCATCAGAGCAAGTCTGATCTTGGATAAATTGCTTCCTTTTAGGTTTACACAGAGTGAAGGATTCCTACTAGGAATGACACAACGATGTCAGTATAGAATGACATAATGAGTCAGCTTTACTTCCCATCTCTCTCCTAGCCCTATGTTTGCTTCTTGGAGACATGACCACGAAGATGTATTTTTTTTTTAAACCAGATCTTTACCTTAATTCTTGAGCTAGGATTCAACATGATGTATTTGATAGAGCCTTGGATATTCTCAGTCCATGACACCAGCCAGGTAACTTTGTTATCATGCCGGACCTCCTTCCATTTATGTCCTGGTGGAGGTGAAGGGATCTTGGAATCCCTGCAGAGAATTAAAAAACAGCAAACAAAAACTATTTAAAGAGACTTGCACAGTATCAAAATAGAGAAAGTAATAAATACCGTCACACAAAGAAAGAACATGGAAAGAAACTGAGGCAACATAACTACATATTTCCACGAGCAGGAAATTAATTGAATCATACTGAACAAAGATCAGAAATGTAACTGCTATCAATTATACTATAGGAGGGAACAGACATTGCTAAGACCAGCTTTGATTTGTGGACACTTATCAGGACAAGACTGAAGAGAAGCCCACCAAACCTTAGCCTTCAACATCAAGGAAGACAAAGTAGGGCAACCTACCTAGAAGAAAATTAATTTCTGGTAATGCTAGCAGGAAAGACAGTTTAAGCAGGTGTAGGCTGTAGGCATGAGGAAGAAAAAACATTGAGAAAGTTCTACATCAGACCCACGACCCAGTCTTTGCTTGTATGACTATGTTTCTTATCCATGTAAGAGTAAGATAAGCACCATGTGCATTTCTGCTTGCTTGAATATCAATCTACATAGGACTTTTAAAAAGAAGCTATCCTATCTAGAAGGCAAAGCCAAGGTGTGAAGCCCCCAGTGCTCACTTGCTGCAGTTAATGATGATGTCTTCTGGCATGATGCGTCTCTTCAACATGCCCATTTTGGGATGGTTCCCACGACCTCGGAAGAGACCTGGGGGTTCAATCTTAAAGTTGGCAATCCTCTCCTTGTGGTTGTCCATCACGCAGTAACCATATTCCTTCAATAGCCGCTCATTCTCCTCTTTGATTTTCTGGAAAAAGCCAGAGTCAAAGATGATATGGTCTACCCAGCACCACACACATACCTCTAACTGCCAAGATTTACAAAATGTTGATATTTGCATCATACTAATTTTGAAAACCCAACTCAAAAACAGATCCTCATCATGTCAAGGGCTGTATCAACACACAGAGTAACAGACTGTTTGGAAAAGCATTCATAAAATGCAAGCAGCACAAACAAACTGGAAAAAAGGAAAGAATGTGTGAAAACTCTCTTAAAACCTATATTTGAGGGAAACAGATTAGGGCTGGTGAAGAAAGCTACAGTTTTGCCACAAGAGGCATTTACCTCTATCCACATACCACAGCTACAAGGGCAGCCCCAGCATAGCACTGCTGCTTTATAGCCTATATTCAGCATTTGACTTCCACTGGACTTTACATCTTTGTTGTTTACATATTAAAACCTCAGTGTTTGAGCTCAGCATCAGAAATCAGGCAGTGGAATGTCTCCCGCCTGCCACATGTCAAGCCTGTGTCAGCAAATGGTCTCATAAGCAGAACAGAGTCTCCTAAGTAAAAATGTGCTGAGATTTCACTGCATACTTCTGTGCTTGAACTCTTAATTACATAGAAGGAAAAATAAAACCACTGCAGCTCAAAATAAAACATCTGACCCATAGACAGCACTGGTGTGCCACTGGCCAGAAAAAGCCACTTCTGCTCCTGCTACCACAGATGAGACTGAGAAGGGCTCACCCACACCTTTATCAGATGGAAACAGCAGTAAGACATGGGCTCTCTATTTTGGTGGGACCTCTCTGACCCCAAAGGCTGTAATTCCAGGCTACCAGGCCCCTCACTCAAAGGATAATTATTGTAGTGTTGCAAAAGACCAACAGAGAACTTGGGGCAAGCTTCCAGCTTCCATTGCAGTAAGTCTCAGTCATCTAAACTGTTTCATTCTCTCCCCACAAGCCACTGTAGCCATGCTACCAGACAGTAAAGTTCATTTTTTATTCAGAAAACTGCATTACCAAGTATTTAAGATTTGTTCTCTCATTTTATTCACTACTGTCATAGCTGCAACCCTTCTACCATCCCCAAATTTGCCTTCCAAACTCAAGGAGCTTCTAAAATGAAAATCTATCTTTAACTGAGTATCCACTGCTCATTATTGGCCAGGGACCAACGCTCCCAAGGAGGCAGCACCTCTGATTCTCTTTACTTAAACAGGATCAAGAGCCTTAGTGCTATCAATATCATTTTAAGTCAGGATAAAGATTCAGCTGTAAACACAGGGCTTTGCTCTACATGAGCTGCACGGTAAAGATGCCTTCAGTTACGATAAAAGTAGTAAACATCAAATTATAAACAGCAAGGCAGGCAGAAGAATGATTACAAAAAGATGTTTACAAGCCAGCCAAGAATCAAGAAGTCTCCTAGAATTCCCTCTGGTACCTGTTTTTCCTCCTTGGACATCTGTTTCCTAGCTTCCGACTGAGCTTTGAAATACTGGCTCATGTGGGTGAAGTCACACTTGCTGAGGTTGGTGATAGTGCTCTTCTCTTCAGAGGTCATTTCCTTGCAGAAAGAAAGCAGCACTTTAAGTTTTCATATATAGTAAGTTTTCAAGCACAGTAGAGCTTACCCTATCCCAGGCAGTTTAAAGAGGAACAACAGACAGGTTCTCACAATAAACCCCCAGGAATCCCCAAATTTTTGCACATGCTCACTCCAGCTAAGGTCAAGGAGAAAAGGACAAGAAGCAGAGAGTATGTAGTGCTGGCCTTCCAGCAGTCTGATCTCTGCGAGTACTGGGCAATGCTGTACCACCTCCCAAAGTGCTCTCACACTCAACAGCAGCTGGGACTGCTGAGGGTTAGGGAGAAAAATCCAGTAACCTATCTGGGAAAACTGCATCAACTGATCTAAAGGTTTGATTTCACGGCTGACGACCGAGGTGAAGTTCTGACTGTTAGGTCTTTGGAAGGGGTTTCCTTCTAATATAAAGCTGGTTCTTCAACAAGGCATGTAACTGTCAGACCAGCTACACCCTGTCATGCTGTAACAGGTAAATTTGGCTGGAAAAAGTCTGACTTTGTTGGTTTAGAGAAGTAATTATGATACGGTCCTTCCTGGTGAAACTACAGGATAGACTGGAAATTTCACAGCTATAATCTGAGGTAGCTTTTAGTTGCCATAAGCTAACTCTCCTGTGCATGGAACAGTAGCCCCTTGCCAGCTGCCAGTGCTGAGGAGCCCCCAGCCACGCCTGCAGTCACCACAGCCCAGGACTATGCTCATACCTTCCTCCAGTCTTTGAAAAAGTTTTTCCTGAAGATCTCCTTTGTAGTGTACTCATGATCAAGCATTTTTGCAAAGAACGTGGCAACTTCTTCTGCTTTGGTACTCAGCTTCATGACTTTACCTACAAAGAAAGGTTTTCTTTTTAAAGAAAATGGTAAACAGGAATTGAAGCCAGAAAGAGGACATAGTAACTACCTCAAAAGATGCTGTGTTTTTCCCACAGAGAAGTTCTTAAAAATGCTACATAGTACAGCAAATTGGATGGACAAAGGAAACAGAAGAGCAGAATCACTTGACTTTCATCATAAACATTTCCAAAAAAGTTTCCTCTGGAATCTAAACATTAAAAAAAGCCACAGCAATCCGATGTGAGGCAGGTCTGAGAGACACAGGGCAGGAAGGGGAAAAGGCCTCCTGCAGGAAACCCTCCACTGAGACACCCCGTGCTGTGTACGCTCCTGGGGAGACACTGCTGTTTGAAGTGAAAGAGGCGAGGGATTTTATTAAATTTCATGTTCTGGCACTCAGACATCTGGGAAATACAGTCTCTGTATTCCTCCTCTTCCCACAGGGGGACTCCGCTTTGGAACACCCCTTCTCGCCTTTAGCTATTTCTAGCTCTTCCATAGGAAGAGCCCTTCCTATGGATACACCACAATCAGGCTGGAAAGCGATGCCAAATATTTAACTCCCCCTTCATTGCAGGGAAACTCATCAGGATTGTGCTAAACGGTTTCCTTTGCTGTGGGAATGCACCCCTGTGTCTCCAAACCAGGCTCAAAAGGTAGTTATTTTTAAGAAAGGCTGATCTTTTCAAGTGAATGGAGAGGAGACATTTCAGCTTGTCTGCAAGGCTGCAGCACAAAGAGAAACTGCTGCAAGGGAAGGCTTTAAACCACACGGGGAAAACAGGCTGCTGCAACATCGAAGCCGTGGATTTGACATCTAACATTCCCATCGAGCGTCTTTTTTTGGTCTAGATTGCATTCCTGAAAACACGTGAGGTGCCAGTGATCTCCAGGAAGGGTTTTGCATGCAGCTCACATCTCCAGCTAGTTGCAAGAAATATTTAAAGTCCCAATGGGCTGGCAGACAGTCAACACCTGTGGATTTTTTAACGATCATTTTACTGCACAAAAGTCAATACAAGAAACACTACCGGTGATTCTATGCTCTTGGAAAAAAATACCATCCTTTTGATTTACTACATGTTTTAAAAAGTTGCATCATCTCCAAAATTAAAGCACGGGAGTCAGCCAGAAAGCCTCAAGATCTATAAACCCTTAGCAAAAGGTCCTCCCAGTGATCTGAGAATATTCCACAATTAAATTAAACCACCAGTAACTCTGCCAATTTTTAAGCTGCAACCTAAAATACAGCATTTGTTTGCTTATAACAGGAAATGGGGGAAGGGAGAGAGAGCAAGGGAAACGGTTTTTCCAGGCTGTGAGTCTAGCTTGAAAGAGGCTATCGAGTTAGTACCACGTTATGGGGCTGAAATGACTGCTATCTTCCCCAAATAGCTGAAGGCTCAGTCACCTTTATCTAATCGCTTTAGAACATGTTTCATAGGACTCAATTTCATCGGACTCAATTTCATCTTTTTTTACAAAGGTTTGAAAAAGCTCTCAGTGACAGGGCTGGATATTTAAAGGGAAAAAAAAAAAAAAAAAAAAAAGAGATTTGTTGCAGAGGCTTGAATATTAGTTACCTGACTTAAAAACTGAAAATCAGAAAGCAACGGGGGGACATAATGAGCAGAAGATGCCACACAGCCATGACTGAAATCCAGCTCCCACCATCTACACTCTTACCTTGCCACATCTACAGAAAAACATCCAAGTTCAACCCACCTCTGGGGCACGAGCTGTAGCTTGTTAACCCACAGTCACTCAAACGTACAGTCCTAAGAGATGGCTTTGGCATTTCTAGCTCCTCCACCGAGTCTGGCATTGCAGAGCACTAACACCAGCTCTGGCAGTCGTTACATTAGATGAAAACAGGGAGTCTCACCACAACTCAATCAATGGCCAAGGGAGAGATTCCTGCAGCCCGGCAGCCGGCTGGCCAGCCAGAGCGTGATTATCGAGCTCTACAAATCATCCTGGGGTAATCTTGAAATTAGACAACGCCTCGTGAGCACAGACAGCAGCTCTCAGCAGCTGCTGTGGAAATCAGACATCTGATTATTTTTTTTCTTAGTTTTTCAAGGAAGACTTATGCCATGGCTTAATTTGCCAGAACCCCCTGCCCACCCCATAATTGTTGAGCCTATTGATGAATTTCTGCCATGAGAGAGGCTGCAAAAACCCCTGCACTTCCTAGAGGTTTCATGAAATAGATGGCTAGATAGAAGAGAAGCTTATTTCTGCCTGCACTGAAGGGATAGCTATAGTACAATTTGTCCCTCTCCTCTTCTCTAGACAGCAGGAGAGATATCATACATTCTTCAGTAGAGGGTAAAAATTCCAACCTCGTATCAAGTTCTTATCAAACCCTAAGAAAGAAGCCCATATACATTCCTGATCACTATGCTGTTTACTTGGAGATAGCCTTTAACAGGATGAAAAAATGTTTATTTCACTACACTGTTGCTGAAAATGAATGCCACCTATTTATCCATATTTAAAAACACCGTGTCACACGAAAACAGCACGTTGCTCCTGGAAGAGTTCCATGTGCAGATGTCCCCTTCACCAAAAAAATACATTTTCATCCATTCAAATACCTCCCACTTAATTCAATCCTGGGTCAATTTGATCCTTCATTTAACACAATCACAGGACTAAAAGGAAAACACACGGGTCATCAAGTCTGGTCTCCAGCAGGCATCACATCATATAATCCCTTCCACATGAGCCTCTAACAACCAGTCAGCCCAGCATATTAGACTTCCACATCAATTAGTTCTACCACACACAACGGTCAGTGACTGGGACCATGACTTACACCAGAGGGCTGTGTCCTTGAGGCCAGGGTCATCCCATGCATTCCTACAAGATCCTACTCATCTGTATCAAAATTCAATTGTCTTTTATTCAGCTCATGCCACCAAATGATCACGAATTTCCTCACAGATGATGAAAGTTGCAAGTCATGCGGTTAAAGAAAACACAGCAAGTCTAAAGGTGACCAGTGATGAAAGAACCACAATTATGTATTCTACTGGTTATATGCTGCTGCTCTCAGCCATAAGACACTCTGACACTGTTAAGGAACTGGAAAGATTTATTACTGTAGCAGAGTGAGAACAAGTTCATCTCTGTGTCAACTTGGTTAGCAGAATTCAGCAGGCTCTTCCTTTACTTCTACAGATTGTTCCTTCACTTAGCCATTGAGGAACTTCTTTTAAGCTAACCACGAAAAACAAAACCACCTCCTCATCTCTTCAGTCCCCGGAAGAACGCCACAATACCCTGAGAATGTTTATTTCTCTTCCCAGCAAGTGGAAACACAGATTAACTCACCATCATAATAAAACTTGACATTTTCAGGCAGAGGTTCATATGGTGGAGCAAATACAGGACCTTTGTGCTCTAGGAACTTCCATTTAATGCCTTCGGGGTAGCGCTCTTCTTCCCACCTTCAAGAGAGAAATATGAACCAATACAATTTTAAGCTCCTAATCTTCATTTTATTACTATGTGGGTATAAGAGTATGCTACAAAAAAAAATCAGCAAGCAATTATTGCTTTGCTGGCCACAGACCAGGTACAAATATTCAATGCACTGTCACCATTTAATTTCTTTTTTTTCCTCCCCCTCCTTTTTTAAAAATAGCACAGCCATGTCCATGAACAGAACACCTTGGGTCACAGGTTATCTGATTGCACCATAAGACCTCACCTCCCACTTGCTGGTCTTTTCACCAAAATCACACAGCTGAAAAAGCTTAGAACTTAAGAAAATGAAGAATTCAGTCTTGTAAAACAGCTAGGATCATGCTAAATTAGAGTCAGCTGTGATCTAACATCAGGTCCAGGATGCCTGCTCAGCAAAGCCAAACAATTGCAGTATATTATGCAGCTGCTTTCAGATGCAGACACGTTTGCCATTAAGGGCAGAGATAAAGAAACAGATGTTCATTTACGACCTAAATGAGTGCAAACCTGCTCAGACAAAAAAAGACAGAAACCTGCTCTGTCATTTTAAATTCATTCCAATTATTTGGGTAAGAAAAGCATACTTGAAGAAAAACAGAGTAGGACAGGAAAATTGCAAACTAGCCTTAAAGTACCCCGATAAAAATGCTCTGCAGATGATGCATGAGGTATCACATCACATCACAGCAAGGTAGGCGCCACCAATCCCACATTCCAACTGAACAAACTCCCAGGGTCAGCAATTCATCTCCAGAGAAAAGGGGTCCCCCCAGGCCAGTATCCTCCCCCCAGTTCCCAGTACCCTGTGCCCAAGCCACCGATCCCTCCCCACACTCCTCCCCTCCCCTCTGCTTTTTTCATGAAGACTCCCAGAACTTTACTGCTACAAGCTGCAGGCACAGGATTCCCTGCTGAGAAAGGCTATTCTATCTTCGCGATTAATCAACTGGAAGACCATTAACCTGTCACAGGATGCAGCCTTTGAATTGCCCAGACAACTTTGTTGAGAGGCCATGACAATTAAAAAAAAGAAAGTTTAAGCTTCCCTCTAGTGTCAGCCCTACGGAGATGTCCCATCCTGGGTGCCAGAGCAGCTGAGAGGAGACGTGCATGTACTGCATGCACCTCAGAACTGCGATGTACAAATACAGCTCACTTCATCCCCACCGAGACACCAGCCTCACTGCACAGAGGATAAGTGCTACAGAGAGGGAAGAAGAGCTTCTGCCAGCAGACACTCAAAATGCTTCACTGGTGCCTGTGCATCAATCTTTTAGGAACAACAATGGTGTAGGACATTCCCATACCATGGAATGTACACAAAGGAACCACCTTCGATCGCAGCACTAGACCCAACTTTTTCTTTAATGTCATCTTTAAGAGCAAAGCACACAATCCCAGCCATCAGTCCAAAACCTGCCTGCTAGATTTCAGTCCCTGGCTGGGAAAAAAGGCTTGGGTAAACTATGTTGATATAAGAAACTAATATTGACATTTGAAGTCTACATCCCAAATATTTACATTCCTAATGATTGGTTTTTTTTAAATTAATTAGAAGCTAGAAATCTAAATATTTTGTCAAACACAGGCCTAGGTTCTTCTACCCAGAAGCTCCTTCCAGCAAAATAACCATTCGCCTCTTCTCCCAGACAGCAAAAGGTTATCCTCTCTGACAATGAGTATTTTTATTTCAGTAAGAAAAAATGAGGGATCATTCACCGTAACTACTACTTTACAGGACAGGTTTGTCATTCTTGCTTTTCAGCCAAGGCTTTTTAAGATTTATCACTCTGGTATTTACTCGATGTGAAATTCTGTTCCTCTACCCATTCCTGTTCTTCCGCAAATGACGCAGGTAAAAGGTCCTAATGCAACGTTCTACACATGGGTTTGTGGGAGCAAGGAAAATGCTGCCTATTAGGAAAGCTGCCTGACTGACTTCAGCAGAAATTGTGCTAATCAGTCATACAGTTTCCTTGATCAAATCCCATACCAAACCTGTCTAAGGCATCCAGGGTGGCTCAGGAAGGCAGACTTTGGGAGGGGTTTTCAATGGAATGAAAATAGAACAGATTCTTAGGAAAAAAAACAGATTTTACCTCAGGGATGTGTTATTTCAAGGAAATGAACTTGTTGTAACACAAGGTGGGAGAAGTGCTCCTAAGGTATACTTCTGGATCACAGATTCTTCACACGCTGACAGGGTGTGAAAATGACCTCTAAAAGAGCTCCACGTGTTGATGAACGAGGCCAATGCCTTGGGAATGTCTAGCATCAAGTATTCACATAAGTGAGGATGAAAATGCTCAAGGCAGCAAGCACTTGAGGAACCAGCCAAAGAAAAAAAAAAAAAGGTATCAGGAGTTCAGAAAATTGATTCAGATGGAACATAAAATGCCCTTAAGAGACACGACTGAAGTGCAGATGAAACCCTGTCCAGCAAAGACACGCTATACAAAGCTGCAGATGGACGAGAGGAACATCAGCAGAAGGATGCAGTTACCTACTGCCAAATTTTGCAAAACATGCTTTCAGAGGCAGTTTTCCTCAGCAGTAAGCACAAACTGCAGAGTTTAACACAGCTACCTGGGGCTGCACTGCCAAGGCAGGCAGGGGGAGAACGGCAGAGCTTTCCAGTAAAGGGTTTCTGGTGAAGGATCCACCCTACAATAAAAGGGAGCTGCGATAACAATAAATTAATTTGGACAGAACAAGCAAGGGCAGCTGAGAAAAAGCCAAAAAGACAACAGATCCTTAAGGCTTAGAGACCTTCTGTAGCTTCCAATCGCTTCATGTCCCCGTAGTTTAATGTCAAAGCACATTAAAAATATGCTGTCGAAGGGCAAGAAAAAAGTCAATTGCGGAGGGGCCTGAAAACCAAATTTCTAAGAGACTATTCAAGTACAAAAAAAATATGCAAGTCCTGATGTTCTGAGGGAGCTGTGACAATCAAAGAGAAATATGCAGAGACTATAAACACTACAGAAGAATTTTTCTTTTTAAAGGTGAATCAATAAGAGTGACAATAAAGGGGTAAAAGACTGAATCTGAAAGGACTGAAGAAAATTGCAGAGGCTTTCCCCAACACTACAGATGTATTAAAAATAGCCAAATGATCCGAGAAAAGAAAACGCTCATGGAAACATCATCTCCAAAAGGTCATAAAAATACATTACAGGAGATTACAGCAGTGCACGGAACACATATGCTTTTGAAAACCACATACACATTAAACTGAGGGAAGTACTAAGGCCTGAACTTCAAAACACACAAGAAATTGTTCCTCAAATCCAGCAATAGCAATAGCTTAAATTACTGTGGATAGTTAAAAAAAAAAAACCAGCAAATTCTCACACAGAGCACTACAGGCAGGACAGGCCTTCTTCCAAATGAACCACAAGATTCAGATTTATTTTAAAAAGGATCTAAAAAGATTGGAAAGTGAGTGAAAGCACAACTTCGGGTGCTCAGTGACGTTACTTTAGGATCCTGGGCAAGACAGAAAGTGCTTTCCAATCAAAACTTATTTTCAAAATTCGTTTTCCAAGCAGTCCAAGCTTAAGGTCACTTGACCAATTTCCAATTTTGTGCCAGAGGAGAAGCAGTTCTAAGAGGCACACAGTTGACACCCAGCTAGAATAAAAAGGTAGACACCCTCTCATGTTGTACCCTCCATGTAACACAGGTAAGAGCTACTAGAATACTAGTTAATACATCTGCTTATGTATTTTTATCTATATATATTTATTTAGATATAATAATAAATTATTTATACATCTATATATTTCTGCTGATACCCCAAGCCCACAAGTTTTCACATGGCTCAGAAGAGCATCAGCAAGGAGCAGGTTCTGGGCACAAGAACACCGGTATCTGATCATTATGGGTAGCCTCTACATTCTATAGATAGAAAAAAAAATAAAACAAAACCAACCAACCAAAACAAAGCAAAACAAACAAACAAAACCCTAAAACAAAAAACCCAAAGAAACAAAGCACAAAAAACTTATTTCTTGTCTTAGGTGTACAAAAAGGTATTTCCTTTCTCCTTGAGAGGATAAACATAGTGAATGAGATATTTATTTAGAGCTTACCAGAGTGTAAGCCAATTATTCAGAACAAATCCTCATGAATCAATGAAAGCAAGCCAGATGTGCTTATTGAGTCAGCACAGGAGGTAAAAGGGAAGTCCAGGTGCAGAGGGCAGCCTACATCATTGATATATAGTTACCATTTCCATTTTTGCTCCTCTTCTTTTTTCGGCTTCTTTCTCTTGTCTGCTTCAGGGACTTTCTTATCTTTGCTCTTAGCTTTCTTTGCTTTGCTGTCCTGCAAAACGAGTAAGGAACTGTTAGAAAAAGCTACTGTATTTCCACCCTGCCTGAAAAGACATTATAAAACTAAAAGACTGTCTCTCTTGGGGTATATAAGTTAGAGCACAAACATCTGAATTCCTGTGGCCTCTCTACATAAATGCACTCTTAGATCATCCTATTAAGTCAAAGTCTGCCGATGGTGCCACTTAACATTTTAAGCCAAATTCTTTTACTTCACACTTGGGACGTGCCAAGTGCACACACAGCCAGTTATTCTGCCTCACCTGATAAGCAGCAAGTCTGGGCCACTTAGTTATAGAAACCCCCTCCTTGGCCTGCAGCAGCGTATCTGGTCTGGGAAATGCTACAGAGCACACTTAGAACGCTGTGAGGTGACTGCTGGGAACGTATAGAGACACTTTCAATGAATTAAAGAATGAACCCTGTTGGCAGGAGGTGCTTGCAACAAATGCCTCACAAGGGTATCTTTCCTAGATGTGAAGTGCAGTTCATTAGTCTCAAATCATGGCTGACCTCTCTTCACCAAGTCCCTTCACAAGAAATTTGCACCCTAGGTTACATCTAAAAGCCTTAAAGCGTCTTTCTAGCAGGTGATGTTGGATTCATCCCTCATGTTTCTAAACTGGGCTACATCATCTGTTCAAGTACCAGATGTTGTTAGTAAGGCTGCTCTACCCTCTGCAAGCTACCAGAGGGACAGCGAATGGCCTGGAATAAGCTGGAAATTCACATCCTGGAGGCATCTTCTCCATCCATTGTTTTAACAGTAAGAGAGAAAGTTTTTCTGACTTTTTATGGCTCGGGTAAGTTAACCTGCACCAGAGATGGGGTTCTATCACATGCAGCTCTGTCCCAGGCTGGCCTCTGCCTCCTTACTCTTGAACCACATTTCTCCTGCTCTACATAATTCAACACCAAATTGTCAGCCTGGCTCTTCTTGATCATAGAAATAAATTAATCTTTCACATTACCTCTTCTTCCTCTTGTTTCCTTTTCTTTGCTTTCTTAATGTCTTCTGTTTTGATTTTCTTGGGTTTATAGTCAGCACTGTAAGAACAGAAAGACCAGCTGATGGAAATAATCAAGCTTTCAGCACAAAAAATAAAGAGAAGTCATACACACACAAAGTTTGTGTGCATAAATTCACAATATTTCTGGCATATTTAGTTTCTAAAGAATATTATTTTATGCCCCAATGTCTGAAGACTGAATTATCCCTGTCCAGCAAAACAGTCCCTACAAGTTTCAGACTGTTGAAGCAAAAATCTTCCTTGATGAAGGATGGATTATAAAGCATTAGTAGCCACCCAGTGATTACAGGGGATGGGATAAATGGGCAAAAGCTTTGTGGCATGTTCTACCTCCAAGTCCCTTTCCTGTCATCAGTCTGGGATCTGCCCACAAAGCTCGCTTTCTGCATCCCCCACTAGTTCAAACAATAGCAAAATTGACTACTGGCAAATTCTTAATCTTTCCATTGCAGACATGAGATGGGAGGTCACAAGAACTTCACAGAAGGCAGCAGATGATTACACAAAAGAGAAGATGTCACACCCATCTCTCTTGGAAACTGAGAAATACCACACAGGGACAGAACACCATTAAGGTTAAACTCTTCCAACCCTTTAACTCCAGACTGCTAAGAATGTCACACTATCTAAAGAGCTGGATGCACGTAGATGGTGACCGACCACAGTGTGATGTAATTGGCTTTTATTTTCCTGGGTAGGATAATATATCAGGCAAACACCGTGTGTGGTTTTCTAATATTTAGAGACAAAACTCCCCAGCATAACCCACCGTGTATTTAGAGTCTAAGGCGAATCATACCAAGCAGTGCAGGCAAACCTCCCCCACACCCCAAACAGGTTGACAATGCATTTTCTTCCTCTTGTGTAGTCATTTCCTCGCCCAACAGAAACCACCACAGCCACTCAGCCAGCATTAACACCTCACTTCCTCAGACTGATGTTTTGCAATCTTCATCCGTGTGTTTTCTTTACCTACCTTCTGATTTTTTTTTCCGTTTTTATTTACTAGCACTGCAACATTTCACAGAGAGCTTCTAACAGCATAAGGAGTCTGGTCTCAGACCTCCAGTCATCCGTCTGAACAAGTTCACGCTAACGACCTGAAATCCCACCTGCTCCCTGAATGTTACCTTTTTTAAACTAAAGGCAAAGGTCCAAGTCACCAGCACCCACGCCACTTACTCATCATCCTCTCGAGGTCTCTTCAGCGGTTTGGAGTCCTCTTTAGGAGACGCATAAAACCCATCATCATCTGGTTCATCTTTAATACGTGGAGGACTACAAAAAATAAGCAAATAAAGGTGGTTCTAACTTCAATAATGACGTTTCTTGGAAACCAGAAACAACTCAGTTTTAAGAAATGATTGTCTGCAAAGTGGGCAAGTCCTCCAGTCCTGAAATGTGTTGACATCCTAAGACCATAAAGACCTGAGATGTGTCATTCTCTGAATATCCACAAGAGTCTTACAGCATCTATGCATTTTCCATTTCTCAAGCAACATCAAGATCAATTTCTACTGCTTAGATGTCACTGTGTCTCTGAGGTTTTGAGTAGAGACTGTAGCTTCCAGCAGTTTCAAACATTCGTAAACCAAAACTGAAATACATGCATGTGGGCAGTCAAATAGAGGGTATTATTTAGTTTCAACTCAATATCCTTATTGAGCCTGATAACTAAGGCTCAATTATCAACTTATAATCAATTATAAGTTGATATATAATACAAATCAATATAATCAATATATAATATAATCAATATAATCAGTTATGATTATCAAGTAAGCAAAGATTTGAAAGCTATTCCCCTGAATCTTTTGCCAACTAAATAGTGAGGCATGTGAAAACCTGAAAAGGAAGCAAAGATTTGGCAAAATTAAACTGATCAGTCTCTTTTCCCTACCCAAACTGCAGGAAGCAAATAATCCTGTCCCTTTCAGCAGACCGCAAATATTAAATTAGGCTCAATGTTTTCAGCCAGAATGTCCCAAGACACCCATAATAAGGAAAAAAAAAAAAAAAGAATAGAAGTGATGTAAGAGAGACTATCACTTTAAACAAACTCATTATTGCTAGATTCCACAGAATCATTTCACTTATCTTCATAAGGAAAAAGATGTCTCAGAGAGTCCAAAATTACATTTTGAAGCACTTAGCGCTGCTCCACTCAGGTAGAAAAAGTAAGAGTGCCATCTTGGGCTTTCCTATTCATATTCAATCAGCAATTTCTGTATCAAATTGACTTAGTTTCCAAGTCAACACGGGGATTTTGCAATTGGATGGAGCGGGAGGAAAAAAAACCCAGCATTTTGCTTGGTAGTTCAGAGTCAGCAAGAGACATTCTGGAGCCTTATTTTAGCTGGTGATGTGTCCGTGAAGCAGAACAAGGCAGTTTGCTCTTTCACAGCTCTAAAGCCACTGCAGCGCTGGCAGATGCAACTCAGGGGAAAAAGATACGTGCTGCTGGAAGAAGCCATTTCTGTGGCATCGCCTGGGATTAACTAAGACACAAGTCTGCAGCACGTAGACAGTTGCAAAACATCTATGGAAAAAGAAGTATTTGTCCCATTTAATTTATTCTGCCTTCCAGGCAGAAATCGAGAACTACTGTCCGTTAAGCTCCTAGGAATTTTATCTAGTCTATTTTAACACCGAAATATTTGGCAACATTTTATAATAGCGGGAAATAAAGTGTGATTATATTGAAAGAAAGGAGCTGTAGGACCAAGCTGAACCTTGACTTGCATTGTTCCCAAGACTGTAACATTGCTCATCCTACCAAGTCTTAAGGAAGAAAATCAAAACCATGTGAGTGAGGATGTTTTTCTCTGGTGAATCTGTAAAAGAACATTTCAGCAACAACAAAAAGAAAGTAATTACTTTACTCTTAGCCAGTTTTTGGCCCTGAAGAAGGCACAATTGTGATGGCTCCTTCAGGCTTCCCCTCAAAGACACAAAAAAATGCTCTTGGACCTGAAGAAGACTTGATTACCTTGATATGAGAACACTCAATGTCCCTGGTGAGATGAGCACATGGATGGAATTCTGCTGAATAGCAGAGGCTAGAAAGAGTTATTATTAACTGTCTCCTACACCATGAAACACCTAAACGCCATTGCTTTGTATTTCCAGAGTATCCCCAAAAGGGCCTGGAGAGGGCGCCTCTTCCCTGTGCCAAGCATAACTACTTAGTTTGCATTTTTAAATAGGCATAAGAAAATGAAACAGATGGAGGAACTCATGTCAAGAGGGCACATTCAAAATATGCAAAGAATAACTGGCAGGCATAGACTAGAGAAGTGCCTTCTCCAATCTCTCTGGTCCACAGAAGACAGTGAGATAGAAGGATTTACTTTTTTTAAGTGGATTCATAAAACTGGGCACATGACTGAAGGCTTTTCCTGACTAACAGATATGAACACAAGCATCCACCACACCACAGACCTCCTAATAAGTCTATGGACTGGATTTACCACCTTTAGAATAACCAATGGCTGGATTCAAACAAGTCACAGGAGATCTCAGTTGGTCAACTATTAAGTACTCATCAATTGCTCACTTCAGGTTTTTAATAACAGTACTTCGCAACGACTGATAAAACACCTCAGTCCAGGAGCCTCTATTGTTAGCAGGAATTTAGCAGAACAGGACACCTAGGCATTTTCTGAAGGTACCTCTGATTTTACACAAGCATCCTCCTGACTCATCACTCCTCTGCAAAGGCTTTAGGCTGCAGTCACTTACAGAAGAGCCACTTGGAGACAATCTGGACTGTCTTTACAAGGCCCTATCTCCACAAGGCTGCCTGCAGGGTTCAAGTTCCAATTTTAGAACAGAGTTTCTTTCAACTCCAGCTACCAATGTTTCCATAGTTCAATCTGTGCTCAGCAGAATCCAACTATTTAATGCTTGGACAAACCCAGCATGTGCAGGCAGATTCCAGGTATTCCACAGCTCCCATCCCCAGTTACTAGGTAAGCAGATCAATTACCAGTTCCCGTAATTGACAAGACTATTGCAGGAAGGGGTCAAAAGCATTTCAGTTTTTTCCCTAGACCAAGTGAGAGAAGTCAAACACTGAGCACCTAAGAAGTCAAACTGCAATGATTTCCAGATCATCAATCTGATTTCTTACCTGGAGAAACCATTTTCCTTTTCCTTCTTTATTTTTATATCACCAGAAGATGATTTCATCTGAAAAACATAAAAAAGTAGCAGTTGATTAGCACTGCCCAGATCACTTTATGTTTTTCCAACATGCAACATAGGCAGGATACTGTGACTATATTCATCCTCTGTAGCCCTCAGTGACCTACATGACCCACCAAAAAGGCAAGATTTTCTGTATTTTCAGTATTTTTTGGCTCTCCAATTGCTTAACTCCAACTGGAGTTAAGTATACAGTATGTCCCACTTGTCTGTCCTTGCATGGAACAAACGTAATCTAACAGATTTTTCTCCCTTGTCTCTGGATCTGAGCTCGGCAAAGGGAAAGGCAACATAGGACAAAATATGGATCCAGTGGACACAGCTCTACTGTGGAACTGCTTCTTTTCACAATATCTGCAGTTAAAGCCTTACAAGTACATATCTAGCACTCCACAGAAGAAGTCTCTGGGTCAGCGTGGGCAGTGTGGGGATAGTTCTCCCCATCTTGATAAAAACTTGGAAGTATAAGGTACATCTAACCCACTGAGTTTGCATCATTCAACCATATAAACCACAACCATCCTCTCCTCTCTCCCCCAGGAGACACCTACCTTCTCTTCCTTTCTCTTCTCCTTGTCTTTATCTTTGTGTTTGTCTTTGTGTTTCTCTGAGCTGCCATCTTTGTGTTTGGTTTTCTCCTTGTCTTTGTGTTTCTTTTCCGAGGAATCTTTGTGCTCACTGCAAGACAAAAGAGCGTGTTTGCAGAGGGGAACAGGAGGAGATTTGGCTCCTACAAACAACTGCCAGAGGTAGAGAGTCACAGTTTTTGATGATTATGAACCCTACAAACTAAGGGATCACCTTAGCAGGAAGATCCACCACCGTCTCCTGTCACATGCCATCCATTCTCCTTGAGAGGAAGAGGATCAGGAGGGAACATACCACAAAACCACAGCCTCCAAGCCTTCCACTCCAGGAAAACCCCCATCAGCCTGGACTGCTGAAGAAATCCACAGCTGCTACACTTAGAGCTCACGCTTTGGGCTGAATTCCCACCGTCTCTGCTTTTCCTCTTTTTTCTAGTCCATTTAAAAGGTCACTAGAATAAAGCCACCGGTCCTGTCATTGCCCATGTCAGCTTTTGCTCAGACAACAGTTTGTCACTGTAGCAGCTCTCATCTTTGGAACTTAAAGAGAAAACCGCTGATCTCTGTTATTCCCAAACAGATGGGAAAACCAGAGCAAACAGGATACGGGATGTCCTTGTGTTTATGCAAAGTCAAACAGAAAAGGCAGGAATAACGCTGTGGTCCTCAGTTGGAGCCATTTCGTCAGCTGTGCCTTGCCAGAGCAGTCAGCCCAGCTCTGTCTGGCAGAGATGACCTGTCACCAGGACAGGGACTCACCAAAGGTGTTTCCAGGAGCGAATCTGCTCTGCTGCTACTCAAGAGTCTGGTGCTATGGACAGCAGTATTAAAAGTTTAATACCCAAAGTTCTTTAGTCAGAACAGATGAAAAACACTCCCAAGGAGAAGAAACAGATGACTTTTTTTTTTTTTCCAAAAAAAAAAAAAAAATAATCCATTTTTACCTTCTTCTTGATTTCTGAGTGATTTAGGTAAACCTGGATGGCATTTTCAAGTTTTTCTTATCAACCAGAAAGACACATGGTTGTTTTCAAATGAAAATGAGTTTTCTCATGGAGTGACTTGACCCTGGGAGCCAGAAAGTGAGGAAATGCTCTCAACAGACTCACAATAGAAGCTGCAAGAACTGGCCAGGAGGATTAGCAGCACTGTTGTGGAAAGCCAAGCAGCAAGGCGTCCATTCAACAGGCCTTTAATAAACATTTTTAAGGTTGTGTGGACTCCCTGAGGTCACTCTGGGCTTCAGCAAGCCAAAGGCACAGCGGAAATTGGGCTCTTCTCTACTGGGCATGGTCAGGGACCAAGCAAACTGGCAGTTCATGCTCCTCCTTCCTCAGCACTCGACTCCCATCACCATTGCTCTCTGGCTCTGCTTCTCCTCAGGACTACGCAACACGAGGCAAAGCTGTACTAGAAACAGGAGACTTCCTTATTTCAGTTATTTCAACACTCAAATGCAAGCCCAAACCGATCCAGGGGAACACAGCCTTGAAAAACAGCAACCCTCAAACACCTGGTAAGAGCGTGATTTTTAAAAAACAATACATGCTTCAAGTCTTCTTTCTATCATAAAAACCAGACAGCGAAAGGGTTGGATGTTTGATGGCTGCAGAAAGCAAGCAGCACATTAACCAGCTCCCATAAAGCTTCTGTGTGATTAAAAGGCAGGCAATCACACATACCCCAACCTACACCCAGCTGTAGAACTGCAGAGTAAAGTCCAACGTGGAGTTTCAGAGCCTCATGTAACGTTAGCACGAATGGACCTGAACCTCCAAAAGGTCTAAATTATTCAAGCTGAGAGCAGCACACACTCCAATAAATACACACTGCCCTTCCGAGCCCAAGCAGCTAAAGCATGAAAATCCATCTCTGAAGGAAATCAGTATATTCACCTACTGTGTCGCATTAAAAGAGATCAGTAGGAAGAGAAACCAGTTTCATTTTAACCCCCTAACAACCTCTTTATCTACATATAAAACTGCAAAGGAGTATCTAAATATTAAGAGGCAACTGGCACTCTAGAAATTCTTGTAGATAAGACACACGGCACCACATGTTGCCTGCGAGTGAAGTTTCAACAACTGCAGACTATTCTTACCCAGCAGATCGTGTTGTGTACACGGTGTGATCAGGACATGCGAGTACACACACAGAACATCCTGACACTGGATCTCAGAAACCCGGGACCTGCTNATGCGAGTACACACACAGAACATCCTGACACTGGATCTCAGAAACCCGGGACCTGCTCCTGCTCAGATCTGACACACCACCTTCTGTGCCCTGTTTATTCATCGCTATATCAGACTCGAAACACCAACTTCATCTGCCTTTGCTCCATCTAGATTCTTACTGACAGTCTGAAAGAACTAATCCCACACATCTTATTAATCGTTTTTAAACTCGGGAAGGTCTGGAAGTTCTGACTTGGTATTGTTTGTGAAAGATTTAAGTTTTACAACTACAAAGGTATATCATCATACAGGAAAAACCACAATGAACAAACACGCGAGCCTTAGGCCCATTTTGTTCTCTGCCAATCTGCTTGTGTCTGTTTTCTGACTTGTTCTTATTTGGTATTTAAATCCTACCTGAAATAACACGCTTTACTCAGACAACAATTTGCGTCTTAAAACATTGGTGTACACAGCAATCGATGGAGTTAAGGTAAAGTTCATGACATTGCCTGTTGCTTGGTAGTTTGGAATAGCAAAAAAAGTGAAAAAAAAAGCACCATGTTCATTTTCACCAGCAGCCAAAAGCACCAGCTTTTAATATGTGACTGGTAGAGCCCTGTGATGTACACAAAACATGCTTAAAAGCAAATTAATAGGTAACAATCTACACCTGCAAAGCTAATATAGAAAAAATAAGAAAATCCCAGTGGACTAGAGAAGCGGTGACAATTTTTGTATGTGTTGAATGCTTACACACTACAGGTGAAATAAAAAAAAAGTGCTAAAAATTTAGGCTTGCTTAAAAAGCTCAAGTGACATTGCTCTCAAGAGAGAGTATGTGGCCACCATACAAAAGCTGTTACAGAATCTAATCTAAAGCTAAGATTTTTCAGCACTGGAGTCAGAATCAAGAAGTCTGGATTCCTGATTCACTCTGAGTTGCTGGGTTTTTTATTTTTTAATCACAAGACTATCCTTCCCCTTTGCTCTGCAGCGAGCAATAAGATTTCTCACCAAAGCAATGTGGGCTCAGATAACCCAATGAAACTGTCTCCAGTTTCACTCTGCAGCTTCATTTTCCAAGCAGCAGTATTGGTGGCTGGGCCCTGAGGTCCTGCTTGCTGCTGCTCCTGGCATGTGACTGGAAGAAATTCCCCAGATAAAAACCTGATTTCACGTGCTACTTACGCCAATATGAAAAAAGAAAAAAAACCTATAAATTTCTTTCCCTCGTTTCTAATTCCTCAATGTCTCTAGACACTGGACCACAGCTCTGACTTCAACAACTCACTCCAAAACTTTCTGCCACGTGCAAGGCTGAATGGATGAGCCCCTCTTCCCTAGGAGGGCCTGAAACCTGTAATCTCTTGGAAAGGCTCATTTGGAAATGAGCTGATAACAAAGGCCTCAAGCAACAATCCTGAGAAGAGTTATTTATTTTTTTTCAAAGCAAGCTTCTCAGATATTAATTCGGTCAGCGAGCTGAGCACCTCTGGTCTGTCATTTGGCTAAAATACTTACACGAGCCTCCAGGGGAACAAAATTTAACCACCACGCTGATCTCAAAAGAAAAGAGAGGGCAACAGGATGCCATCCTTACCCTGAAGAAGGGGTTTCACCCTTCTATCAGAAAGCTATTTCCAGATATTCCCAAAGCTGCTATTAGGAGAAACTGGGAACAATTTAAAGATCAGAAGCACGTCTTCCTGGCCAATACAGAACTGAAATTACTCACTTTTCTTTAAAGAAACCAAACACAACCAAACAAAAAGGTCTCAAGATTGTGTGCACTCGGATAATTTTTTCCCAAATTCACATCTCGGAGCACTGGGGATCCTTTGTTCCCTTTGCTGCACATACCCCTCTGCCAACAAGCCAGCTTGAAGTCACTCGAGTAGGACAGCAAAATCCCCACAAAATAGAGGGAAGCTTCAGTGCAAGTTAGCCTGAAAAGAGGACAACTGGATCATAAAACAGTTATTCACAGTCTGCTTTAGGAATACCCAGCTTTGCTGACAAAATAAGATCTTCCTTTTTACTCAGACCATTACAGTTGAACCACTGCAATGGCAATCAGAGCTTTGCACCTCAGAAGGGTGCTTAATGCTGACCACCTGTACTGTTGGGTTTTGTTTTAAAGGTAACAAAGTACAGTAGGAGACCACATTAATATGGACAGAACCAGGGATCACCTCATCCAGAGATGTGTCATGGTACTGGTTTGGTTCAGACAAAGGATGATGAGTAGAAATGCATCTCCTAAAGCACTACAGCCTTTTTTCTAGCTTGCTTAGTGTCTTCCACTGAGCCTTTTCCTGTGAACAAGGACATCTGAAGGCACTAGAGAGCTCAGGCTGAAACACACGAAGCCGTAAATGCAAGAGAAGCAGCCGTTTCCCTGGAAGGCCTGGCTGCATCTCCCAGTGGGGACGGCTGCAGGAGGGAGGAGAGGAAGAGGAGGGCAGAGGAAGGCAGCGCAGGCACCTGGCAGCAGCTGCTGGAGCTACCATCACATGGGAAAGTCACAAGTGGAAAGTGTTTCCAAAGAACGGCAGATGTGCAGATCGCGGCTTCCTTCTTCAAACCACAACAGCTTTGCAGTAATTTAACACCGCATTCTTCAGGTGCCATTTATGTACGTTAATAATCCCTTCCCAGGCCCTTTCCATTCCAGCTTCAAAATCACAAGCTGGGAAGGATGCTTTATCTAAAGTGTCTCTTATTTCCTCTCTCTCTCATTTTCTCAGCTGTAATTAGCTCGTGACTGGGAATCTGCTACTAGCAGGCACCAGAGCCTGTTGGAAGCGGAGCTTCGCTTGCCTCCTCGGGAGCTGCTGCGATGCCACTGAAGCGTAAAATAACAGGGAGCTGGGATTTTAGTGAAATCTCAGAAACACAATAGGGACAGAGCACAGGTTACGCAGCCCCCGTCTCGTTTGACGTAATGCAGCATTAATGGAAAACTGTGATGGTGTTCAGACTAACGCATGCCAAGGAAGGGCTGACTGTGCAGGGAGCATTTCAGACACCGGCGAAGGACAAGTTTTGAGCTGGCTTGCAGGATTTTATGCTCGCTGGTAGAGGGTTATCATATGGTATTCTGGGTAATGAACACGTTGAGTCCCACTGGTTCTGCTGGGATTTAAAAAAAAAAAAAAATCCCGAAACTGCTTTTCCCAAAATTGAAAGGAGTCTTTTCACTTTTCACAGATCAATTTTCACAGATATTCACATGTTGAGACAAGGATCAGGCTTAGCATGCACTTTCCATGGATGTGTGAGAATTAGGTCTACTAAATGAAAAGCAAAAATTTTTACTACTGGAAGGCAGTGTCACATTAGAAAGCTGATCAAGGTGAACTATGCACTCAAATGGGGAATAAAAACAAACCCCTTTTCCCCCTAGGGAACAGGGGTGCTAAAATCTTTTTTTAAAATCACTTTTTCCTCTACATCAGATATCCCTGCCTCTTCCTGCTCGCAATTCTTAGCGGTTCAAGATCACATACTAAATCAGAGGAGGCGTGCAAGAAGCCTGAACTGAAATTTATCTTCATTCACAACTAGCAAATGCCTGGAATCTGTGTTTTTCCTAGCAAAACCATAAAACTTAGAGGACGTCAGTGAAGATCGGGGACTATAAATCCCTTACGTGTTCCATGCTTCTGTTCATCTCAAGCTGTGATCACAAGAGATTTAGTAAACAGAGGAAATATGCAATCTGACACAAGATTCTTCTTCCTGGGGCTCAGATGTTTGTCACATTGACCTGCAGGAGCAGCCTCTTGGCTCCCAGTGCCTGTCACAGCCACTCCTGCACCCCCACTCTCCCGGCACCCCCACTCCCTGCACAAAGCCCCAGACACAGGGCAGAAAGACACTTATTCCTGTGAACACTTCAAACCCAATCTCTACCAAGTCTTGGCTTCAAAGGCCCCATTATTCCACTCTTATACATGGTCTCCTTGTTTGAAACGCTCATCTCCCACAGATCAGAAACCTCTTGCCACATCAGATTTGTCTCATTTCATTTTTTTTAACCACTGACATTTATATTTAATGGGTGGGTATTAGATTTTTCTTTTGGGAATCGAGAAGTACAGGGCTGAGAAAAGGAGCAAAAGAAAACACTTTGTTTGCTAGAGATGGCTTTGTAGCTATGTGGATTTATCCTTTGATACGGATTTTTCTTAAGTGGGCTTTGCATTTTCTTTCCTTGCGGGGTGATAGAGAAGATCTGAGGGATACAAATGTTCTCTCCCAGTTTACTACAGCTGTAAATGAGTGGTTAAGATACAGAAGTGTCATCTTGTGAGTGGGAGAGGAGGAAAGCAAGAAGCAAAATTAAGAAGTTCTACATACCACTCCACACACTTCTGCCACATGAACACAAAATTATCTATTTTAGGTATTTCTGAGACTTATCTTGGCAGTTTAGATCCTTCAGAGTCTGGATGCAGGAAACATTTATTCTCCTGCATTGGAGTCATTCTGCCTTCTTGATGCAGGTTTTATTTTAAAAGCCTTTTTTGAGTACAGGGCAGGAAATGAAACTGTCAAACTGTTACAGACATAAAAACGATCTCCTTCAAACACAACTAGAAAATGCTCTTAACCGTGTACAATGTCCGACCCAGCACTGTACTTCTCAGAACACAATTAGGGGACTCTTCACACGCTCTGTATAAAATGCCATGGAGGTAAAAACCCAAGTTTCACAGACAACAATAGCCTGGATTTCTGCTCAAGCACTGTTCAACCTCTTTGAGAATTATCAAAGATCCAGCGCATCTTTCGCAATAACACAGCAGCTTTTCTGAAGTACAGAGTGGATTTTCTGAAGATTTACATGCAATTCTATTAATCTAACATAAACTTTTCTAAAGGATTCATTTTCAATTTTAGCAACAGGTGACAGACTCCTATCAAGTGCTTTAAAAGCTCCCCACACAGGTAAAAACCACTGGAAAACCCCACATTCTTGTTAGGTTTTAATTTCTACAGACTAATAGCTATTTTACACTTCTTTGTCAAAGAAGAAACTTCAGTACAAACAGGCAGGGTTTTTTTCCTTCAAAATTCTTCTGTGAAGAACTATCCCCTTTGAAAACTGCTGGCACAACCCTCAGCAGGGCAGAGGCTCTCGGATGTCTGCTGTGGTCCCCTGCAGTTTGATGTTTTTGCTGGAGACGGGAGGTGCTGGATGGGTCACCATGGAGGGACAGTAACACGGAGCCTCTGCTGTAGGGCTGGGTTTTGGAAGAGGCACTTTGTCACCTTCGTTTATAAAAACAAGGCCCTCAACCCAGTAGAGTCTTTATAACAAGTCCTAACGAGACGGGGAGTGACCATGAAACCCTCTTGTACCACACAGATGTTGACCACTTACCTCACTGCAAAGGGCTTAAAAGAACTGTCAAACTTAAGGAGGAGTTTTCTTTTACAAAAGGACAAGCGTTGCAAACTTGCTGATGACCAGCTGCTGTCAGCAGTATGCTACCTTCTAGGTATTATCCAAAACACCAGGGAAGATGGACATTTACCAGCTCAGCATCAAAAAAACCCTTTGTCCAAGCAGTGCATGGGTTGAAAAAGGAGTATCTCTGTTTAGTAAGCACAGCAGACAAAGTGCTTCTTCCATTTGCATCTGAACTTCTGTACGAGGATTCTTTCTTTCAGCAGTGCCAGCCATTACAACAAAGTACCAAGACAAACTGGACCTAGAACCAGTCCTTTGGATGTCCCTATTACAAAGGGCTAAGCCAAGACTTTCAAAACTAGTGAAGTGTGGCAATCGCAGAGCCCTCACTTTTCTTCCCCCAGGAAGAATTTTGCTTTTGGTCTTGTTATATCCCAGCTGAGAGCCCTTCTGAAAGAGGACAATTCTCCTGTATTTCCCCACAAAGCAATTTCCTCCCCTCCCACTGGTGGCAGAATCAAAAGCTATTAAAAATGGCAAAGTGATCAAATGCCCCCTTCCCAGTGCCACCCATCTGCTTGGTGGCACAACAGTGATGGACACTGAACAGTCACACGGGCCATCCTAAAACTCAGACTTTGCCTTGGTTCTGTTCAGGAAAGTATTTTGATAGTGACTGTAGTAACAGAGCCTGAACTGAAACTTGGCTTGCTTCAGCTCTTCCCCATCTTGTCCTATAACTCACCAGCCTGGCCTCTGCAGCCCTTGGATCCACACCTCCCATTGGAACACTTGGCAGACTCCTGGCCACAAGACATGGTCCATTCAGGTCCTTCCAGCAGTTCCCCTCTAAATAATTCCCTGCTGACCACACATCTTCCTCCACCCCATGTTGTGAGTTGCTGGGCTGTCTCCTTCACAAGACAGTAGTTATCTAAACCTACTCCTCACAGACACAACTTACACTTATGGAATTACATGGATGACAACTGAAATCAAAGGATTTGGGGAAGAAATGCTGAAATTTCAATTATGAAGTAATTATTTCTAAAAAGCTTGTCTTAGAAGTCAGCTGGTTTTACACAGCGAGCAGCCACGTACCCTGTGAAGGGGGTGGTGAAGATTTTAGAGCACTCCTGAAGGAGAGATCCAACCAGAGCAGTGCATGCACGTCCTGCCCAAGCACCACCTTCAAGATCAGATCTTATGATTCAGCACTAATACATTAATTTGTAAGGTGGTGGTTTTGAAAGGCAGAAAACACTTTCTAGAAAACTTTCACAAGCTGCACACTCAGCCTGGGGAAGCAAAGTCCCACCTTGTGTAGGGGCATGTGGAGCAAGGCAATTTTATTGTCATTTCTTATCAAAACATGCCATGCACATGTATGCACTCAATCATGCTATCCACATAGGTGTACCCTATTATGGGACTCAAAGATGCAGTATATTGTGCTCACAGGACAAATGAATGCTTAAGAGATAAGTGGAAGTGACTGGAAGCTTTAGGCACAGCACCTAGAAAACACAATGTCTTCCTTGCAGGGATTTCAAGGCAACAGTGTAGGGAGGAAGGAGTTACTTGAAGATAAAACATGATTACATATCTCATGAGCTACACTTCACAAAACACATTAGCCACTCTTATCTCCTTTCCACTGTTTTGGTATTTATTGTTTACATAATCAGTAGCGTGTGGCTTCAAGTTGTAAGTCACAATTAGTTCTTTAAGTTAAAAATACACTGACCATTTCCAACTCCTACACAAGTAAGATCAAATCATTAATGAATTCTGGAAATTTAAAGATGGTTTACGTTACTCCTTACAAAAGGATGTACTTTGCTAATATTGCAAGAAAATGGTTTTTCAAGTGAAGCAATGAACATCTGGAAATGCGAGACAGTCAATTTTGGGGTACATGCTTCAAGATCAGAAAAGTGAAAATCAGAAGTCATGGCAATATAGATATATGAGCAAAGAGGAGTGCAAATAATGTGTCCGAAGCATTTCATCTTTGCTGTGGAAGCCAGTAAATGCTGCAAGTTATTTGGCCTAGATTTTTTCCCCCTGCTGTCAACCCTTTACTCTCAAGAAAAAAGAAGAAACGTATTATGGAACAGTAAGGTTGTGTAACTTCTCAAAAGGTCACAGAAAACGCAAACAAAGCGCGACCCCAATAAAACAAACCCACTGCTCAGCACAGACTCTTTCCTTCTTTCCAGGCTTCTCTTTAATAGAAATTATTGTTAACACAAGCTTTTTTATTCATTTTTAGATTGTGTTATCACAGCTGCACAGCAATTAGTTAATAACACTTGCTTGGCCACAGCATAAACACTATCTGCCATTCACCAAATGTCACAACAGAAACTTATCCTCCAGGGACTGTATTTTGGCAAGTTTCATTGTCAATGTAGGCTCTGTGGCTCTCCTACGTCAGAAATTACAACTAGGAAAGCTTTTCTGAGTAACATCCTGGGTGTGACGTGCTTGCCCTGTGCTCCATCACACCAAAACCCCACGGACAAACCTGCACATCCTGGTTCTTGCAGGGGATGGTATTAACTGGAGCGTGGAATTCACCACCACTTCAAGAGCTACAGGTCATCAAAATAAGTGTTTATGTTCAGCATGGATGATATGGGAGGTGACTGGCACGAAACACCTTCCTCGTATAGTGGCAGGGTAGTGTATCAATCACATCAGGCAAAACAGCACACAATCATTTCAAATTCATCATCTAACCCAGCACAAGTTCAGAACACTGCCTCACAGAGTTGGGACATACAGCCATTATGGTAGCAGGCCAAGGACATCATCATTCTGGGGATCAGCTTTCCAGACACTTCTAATTATGAGGAGTCTTAGTAATCACATCAGGTTCATCTATGCTACAACACTGGGGTTTACAGCAACACTCGAGAGAGCTTCACATTTCTGACAAACAATTGGAACCACACACAAAACAAGACTATGAACAAAACCGATCTATCTTCACGAAGGTGGAGTTAAACTAGTTTCCAATGTCTTTAACACTAAGCTACAATAACCTTTTATACGTAAACATTGGCTCCCATTTGCAAGATACTGTGCTTCAGCAACCCATAGGGAAATGCATGCAATGACAGAAGTTAGGCTCAAAGCACCTACACTTATATAAACCACACTCAAAATGTAGCAATTCCGTCCTCATATATTGATAGAGTAACTCTTGCAAGACTGAACGTGTAACACTGTTTTAGCCTAGGAGGACTTCAGAGACTTTTTCCTCACCTATTACTGTGCTTGGACTTTTCCCGGTCTTTTTCCTTGTCCTTCTTGTGCTCTTTGTGCCGGTGTTCTCGGTCTTTGTGTTTGTCTTTGTGTTTGTGAGAATCTGCAAGCAGAGAGGCAAAAAAAAAAAAATAAAAAAAAAAAATTAAGAAATGAAGTTGGGAGAAAACTTCACGCCTCCCTCATAAACCTCTGCAACTTTCCCCACCCCATACCAGCATTTTTTGTGATTCAAAATTTGTAACAAAAAAATCTTAGTTTCAGAGGCCCTAAGTGGATTTATTGTTCCTGCAGCACAAGTTAATTCATCTTGGCAACGGCTGCATTTATATGGTCTTTAGCTCAATGACCTTTAAATGTTTAACAGACCCTTCTTATTAAATAGGTGAGTACAGCTAAAGCAAGTTCAATCTTACTTGGCAGATGGGAAACTCGGCTTCCTACGCCTCGAAGTATTTCATGTCAAATAGATTATAAGGATACAGGAACGGTGCATAAAGCTGAAATGTTAGGCTTGCTGAATTCTAGATTTTAGACCACTACTTCCACAAGTATCTAGTCTAGGCAATACAGCCCCCACCCCAAATTAAAATCTTAAATCTCATCCCTGGCAGTACTTGGCATGACAGGCACACAGCAAAGGAAAGGGGGAGTAATGAGGAGCGAGGGAAAGAAAAGGTGAAAAGAAACGAGGGCTAGGAATTCTCTCCTCACACTTCTCTTCTGCAGGAGACACTTACCTCCTTCCGACCACAGCCCCACCAAGAAAATCCAAGGTGACAGCTGTAACGAGTATGTGCTGGTGGGAGCCCACCTACACAGGTTAGGACCGGCCAAATTAAGTGACAGGTCAGAAACGGGAGATGGCACTCAAGTAAATCTACATGAACACGGCAATTTTATTGGTATCAATTTCTACTCCGAGTGACATTTCCCATCCTCGGTGACAACTGTACTGTACAGTAAAGTCCTTTAAAGCACCAAGGAAATAGATCCAGCACAGAAAATGAGCAACACTAAGTTGAACTGTAAATAAACTCATATACAAGCATCTTTAGGTCCTTAAATGTTCTTTGTAAGTACATCAAAAAGGAGCTGAGGCTGAACTAGCAGCTCAAAAGGCACTACCATTTACAGTCAAGGTCACCATAATGTGTGACGTGTGTTTGCATGTCCAAAGACTCCCCCCAGGGTTGGGTGGTTTGGGTTTTTGTTTGTTTGTTTTTTTCAAACATGCAACCCAAATTAAGTAACCTTCTCAGGATACTTAAAAGGCTGTGCTGACTTTGGCAACTGTTTTCAGATCATAGCACCAGAATTTCCACCAGAGATCTTGGATGTAAGGTATTAATGTTTAATTAATTCTAAAGTAATAGTAGTCTCTAAAAAGGATACTGGCCCTGCACTAAGAATAGGAAACTGCAAGACAAGGTTTTTGTGACTTTCAGTCACACAGGAAATGCACTGCAGCCCCAGGAACAAGCCTCAGCCTCCGGACTCCAACTCTTTCACCACAAATTCATTTTTCTCCTTAACCAGCTCTTATAACCTCAAAACATTCAACTGGTTTTAGTGGAAACACACCCAGTCACATTTCCCCAGAATATGATTTTAATCTATTGCTTTCTGTTACTTCAGCTATTGTTTTCAGACACCTGCAGTAAGACAACATAAACCAAGATATGAACACAGACGTTCAAGCCCCCACCTTGCCTTCTACATCTTTCCTGAACGTGGTGACATTTGCTTAGTGCTTTGGTGTGTGTAAACACTATGTACATTTAAAGCACAAGATTTAGTTTTCTATATTTTGATACACAGGCACATGGCAGGTTATGTGGAACATTTGGTGTTACAGCATAAAACACCTAAAGAGTTTTCAAGTACCTAAACAGCGAAATCTATTTCACAGCAGGCATCTCCGGCAAACTGCGTGGGGACCGGACACCTACACTCTGAACTGCCAAGAAGCAATTTCTTGGAACCCTTCTTCCCACCAGGACAACACACATTTCACTGGCAAAAATGTTTTCGCAGCGCATTTCACACTTATGATTCCTCAGTTTAGCCAGTAGCTGGAAGCTCAGGCTGTTTGCAAACTGCCTGGGTTTTATTCCACAGAGAGTTCACTCACTGATTCCTAAAGCACCGGCTGAAGCGAACAGGCACCTATTTACACTTGATGAATAAGTAAATTGCTAGAAAAACCATCATGATGCTATACATAGAAATATGTACACTCATTGTATAACATAGTCACTTTTGAAGGAGGCACATACCCACATAGTCTTTTTTTTTTTCCTACCAACCAATGGATGAAAAAACATGCGCAACTGAGCTCAATGCTATTCTCTTTAGAGCTTAGAACTGCATTATTTTTCACAAAAAAGGGCAAAACGGAACAGTCGCTTACCTTCATCACTAGATTCCCTTCCAGCTGACTCATGCTTTCCAGTTGAAATTAATATTTACTCTTGAAAAGTAGTTCCAGGACTATACCCTGGAAAGGCTGGAGTCAGACATCTATTTCCTCAATCCTCTGCACTGCTTGCAATGATTTGTTTTTTTCAGACAATTAGCAGAGAAAAGAGAAAAAAAAAGTGTCTGACCAGTTCAATGAGCTCTGCTTGCCAGTTTTGGTCACACCACTCAGCTTTCCTTTGCCACCTACCAAAGAATTTCTGGCAGGAAGGTGGTTCATAGAGGTTTTCGGGCTAAAAAGCAGCCCAAAGGGACTGGGAACAGGAGGTCGTGCCCATGGTCTTGAAAGCAGAAGGGGAAAACTGAGAGCAGAGCTTCCACCCAAGCACAGCCAGGGGTTAAGGCAAGTACTGGGTAAGTACTTGAACACTGTCAATGCAGTACCTCTCTGGAGGTAAGTGTACCACCTCCCAGATGCGTCTCCTAAGAATTAAATTATTCTGGACTATTTGCCTAGTATTCAGACTCAACAGCGTTGCTTCCCGACACAATAACCATGAGGTAGGTCAAGAACGAAGAACTTCAAAAGAGTTTATTAAATAGTCTTGAGCAGACACATGTGTGTCCTCAGAAGACATTCAAGCTCTTGCTCTTTTTTTTTTTTAGGGTGGAGCTGGATGAAGTTCAGCAGACTGGGTCATTAAAAAGGACAGAATTCTTTTTTTGGCGTATCACACAAAAAGTGCTTTGTTCCAGACTGGCTTTATCCAGGAGTCCAAGTTGATGGTTATTGGGTGGCTGACATGAAACAAATTTAGCCATTTCACTCCAGTTTGTATACTCACTTCTCAGAAACCAATAAAGCATCACCTCCAACTGAATTCCACAGGCAACAGATGACTGAACTGGGGACAAAACAAGACACAGTGGGCTGCCTTGCACCAAACCTCATCAACACAGAAGCGATCAACAGAAGTGTCCCTGGCTGTAATAGAACTTTTTCGATATATTTAGCATATGGATTCCTAGAAGAACCTTCCAGCCTCCAGTAAGTCTCTCCCAGCTTGCAGCTGATGAGCAGTTGACTCGGTCCAGAATGAGGTCAGACATTATCACACATTTAGATTTGTTTCCTGCCTTTTATGCCTTCCATTAAGTATGTCTGCTCACTCTAACGCTAAACAAGGAGACAAATACTTTTCCTTCTCCAAGAGCATTAGCAAAATCCACTCTCCACTGTGAGCAAAGTTCAAACCCCAGAAAGCTCGTGTGATATTTAAATTGAAAAGTCTCTCTCCACCATCAAGGTTACAGCGCGGACAGGGGTTACTCTCACTGGGCAGGGATCCATTCCCCCTAAGGCTCTCCCTTCAGTATCCTCTAACCCAAACAGAGCTTTTGGCACCTCCTCTGTTCTCGAAAGCTTGATGTCTCTGGCACTGGATCTTTGTCTGTTAACGCCGAGCCTGGTACATCTCCAAAAGATTACTGCAGTCCCTGTACTATTCCTGCCATTCCCCCCCTACCTCCAACAATCACGAGCAGCTTTGCATTTTTGTATGTTGATTCATCTCTCAACTCTATTTAATTACAAGGATCCCTGATTTAAAGATGGGAAATTCTAAGCACTTTTGCTCCGTGGCTCTCTTTTACTCCCCTCCCCCCCGCCTTCACTCCACCGCTAAGTCTCTGGGGAAAGGCTGAGTCATAACCCTATTTGCAATACTTGTATATACGGACTACTGGAACAGTACAGTTTTACTCTTTCTCCAGGAACAGAGCTGTAAAAGGTTAGGAATCTCTAACTACAGCATGACAAGAACAGCAATGGAGTCAAAGAAAGCCCTCCTGCAGCAGGCAGCTGCCACCTGGAGAGGCAGGATGGCAACGGAGAGCGAAGAAGAGCAGCCTCTGTTCATAACGAGAACGACCCCTGCATTAACTGATTAGTCTGGTGACAAAACAATTCTGTGGGACTATACCATTGTAATTCATGACACAAATTCATTTGCTTCTAAAACACTTCCGAACACCCTTCTCCACACCCCACCCCTCCCCAGAAAGATTACTTTCATAGCACAATCAAGGGAAGCAGGCCTACTTCCGACATCAATATTTCAGTTTTGACAGCAACTTTTCTAATAAAACCTTCAAGTCACAGAGAGGGGCATAAGTTCTTGTATGCCCAGTCAGCAAAACTATTAATATTATTTGGGAGCATATCGCTGGCGCATGATACAGAACACTCAGGATGCCATTTTATCCCACTTGCACCGCTCACTTTTATCCCACCTCCATTTTATCCCGTTTTCATCATTTTGTATCAGAATCTCTTTTTTTAATTATTTTTAAAGAACTGAGAAAAAAAGATGTGAGCAACAATCTGCTCCTTCTCATTTCTCCTACATTAAGTGAGATAGCTGGCAAATTGACACCTGGTAACCCCAATTTCTGGTTAACAGTAGCTGTTCCAGATAAATCTATTAGCCTTCCATATTTGCTGTCTTTTAGTTCACCTTCTTTCAAGTTTTTGTGGGCACAATTTGAATACCTCATTAACCTGCTTACAGAAAGGTTTGTGCCAGCTGCCTTTGTTCTTTTGAAATGTTTTACCAAGTTCTGGGGTTAAGGACTTTTTGTGTTTTCCTTCTGGTTCCAGCAACACCCCAATTATTTTTCCTCTCATTAGAGAGCCTAGAAACAACTCAACTGGTGTGTGCACTCCTTTTCCATCCGTTTGAAGCCTCATCTCAACACTTCTCTACGCTGATGTCCTGAAAGGTGATTTAAGCTTGATTGAAATCTGTGCCCAAATCTGAAGACACAGCATCAAAAATCCAGTCAAAAAAACAAACCCACCACGATTTTAACTTCTTGTTACACCAGCGACACTTCAGACAAGAAGCTGAGACTTCTGCCCCAGTTAAAGTCCAGTGCCTCAATATTAGTTATTTGTTACAAGAGAAGTGTACAAGCTCTCAAGACTCATTCAGGGTCACTGGTGTGTAGGAGTATGGTGTGCTCTCTCTCAGTACATTCAGCCATCCCAAACCTGAAATATGAGCAGGAAGCCCTTTCCTACCAGCATGGAGGACATGTATGATGAAACCAGCAGGGTCCTATCAGCCTCTCCTCTGGAAAGGAGAAGAAAGTTTTAAAAAAAAGACTTCTCCAGTTCCACTGCTAAATTATGCAGCCGAAAGGGAGGTAACTCAGTAACACTGGGTTAGGTTCAAAAGCTGGTCAAGTCCAAATACTTCTCATGAGCATTTCTGTCACTTGAGGAATGGTCCCTTCGCAGCTGAACCACCACTTCCATGTTAGACCATTAACTCCACAGCTGCAGCCTTTTTACTATTTATGCTGATTTTCTTCTCACCTGTAGTGATGGAAAACTAAGCAAAGCAAAAGGACGCTGTGTGACCTAAAAGAAACAATTCAACTTATTTTTCTTCCTACCCTAGTCTCCTCGATACTAGGAATCTTAAAACTGCAGACGATCAGAAAAAAGGCCTCTTTCTTTCAAGTTACTCAGGTTTTATCATTTGTTATCATTTATTTTGCCAAACTGTATTACTTTTAGAGTTTTAATTACTTTCATGTTGGCTATAAAAAGACAAATATTAAAATTACTAAAGTTCAGCTGCTGAAATAATGGCAAGAAGGGCTCTGAATGTTCAAACATGTGAATTTAGTTCCAGGTGTCTAAAACACTCTTCATATTCCTGGCATAGAACATGTACTTTTGCCTTAGGCATCTGATCAAAATGGTTTAGTGTTGCACTAACTTTTACAGTGTACAGATTATATCAGCAAGTAGAAAGAGTGTAGCATTTAGTCATTATCCAAGATCTTTAACACCAACAGTGCAGGATTAGCAGATTACCTGAACACGCAACGGTAATCCCACATGTAAAGGTTGCTCTAGGAGGTTCTGGTCAATTTATAAATCGTTCACCTGAGAAAGCAACCACTGTGTGGGGATGAAAAAGCCCATTTGCAAACTCCCTATGGTCTGAGGCACAGGGGACCAGGATCCTCACTGGTAGGCAGGTTATGACTTTGGATCAGTCCTCTGACTTTACATGTTTTGATTTAACAATTTTAACAGCATGTATAATAATCCCACCTAATCGGTCTGGATGAGGTTAACACTTTTTTAAAATATTTATATTTTATGGAGGAAGTCACAGTACGATGATGGTGTTCCAGTAATTGATTACACAGCGTTTCCAGAGTTTGATTGCCAGTACTGTAGCCCAAAAAAGGGGGACAAAAAGCTACTGGACTGAAAACAGAACAACATCCTGGTATCAGAGAACACCTTTCCCACTGAATCAGGGCGACTGGAAAAAAACTGCAGGTATGAAAGATACAGAAACTGAAAAACATCTATACGCAGCTAGAAGTGTCAAAAGCAGAAAAACATACCCAGAAGGCATGTTCAGAGAGAGATAATGGCATTGTGGATGATGCTCTGGAGCAGAAAACCATAATCTAAAATAAACTTCCTACGTGAAACTGGATATGTCGTTTACTGGCCTAATGGCCCTATTTACACAACTATAGAATACACATAAAACATTTACCCTGGAAAGGTACTGCAGGTCTGTTTGCTGTGCTGTTTTATTTCTCCAACAGCTGACTGCAAATCATTTGGAATCCTGAAATGAGAGTGACTGAAACACCGAGACCACAATTTGAGTCCCCAGTAACCTAAGCATGAAATAAAAGAAGCAGGTCCCAGGTTTTCAGTAGGTGTTGAGAAAAGAAAGCAACTACAAGCCTGAAACAAGGCTTCTGCTTCCTCATTCCGAGTGCCTTAATGGCACGTATTAACAGCACAGATACACCTTGCAAAAGCAACTTCACATGCAAGGCAAGACACCTCCACAATCAACACTGCTATGGAAAGCTACTTCTAAATACTTGAAATCAAATTCAAATTAAGTACAATTAACTGTGCTATCACAGTTTTACTTCTTCACATCACAAACTTACTTTACTTCAGGTGCATCACTTGGTCTGATGCACCAGTTCAAGGAGGCTGACACCACAGTGCTGTTTTCCTCCACAAACGAGAATAAAATCTGGGGTTTATCATTTGCTGCAAAACAACTGCATTTTATTAAGCACAAGGAGAACACACAGAGCAGCTCTTGGTTGCAAAGCTTAGATCCTCAGTCATTCATTTTCCAGTCATATAAGGGAAGAAATAGAAAAACAACGTGTGAAAGTTTCATGAAAAGGGAGCCTGCAAAAGCACAGCAGAAAAGCCAAACAGTTTATCCTTTCTAAAGCAGGAACTTTATTACTAAGAGTAAGACTCCACCAGAGTGCATTCTTCCTTTTTCTAAGGGTTCAAATGAAGAAATATATCATCACTGAATAGATTTGAGTCAACCTATTTTCCAGGCTATAGTTACTCCAAGACAAAAGTCCTTCTCGGCTGAGCCAGAAGCGACCACATGGCATCCATTTCTGCCAAAGCCTGAAAACTTAACACTTTTGGTAGAAATAGAGCAAAACCAATGACCTTGGAACCCCTCTCCACACTTCAGCAGTTACTTCAGGCAAGAGATACTACAGGGATGGACAGACATTATGTCTTTTTCCTTAAAAGGACTGTGCTGGAAAACTTGGCTTCAGAACAAGACAGACCCCTTAGTTACTGCATTCTTCATTAGTCTTGTCATTTTCAGTCCCTGTATTCCCTGCTGTTGAACAGAGGGGAAGGAAGAAACCTGTGGAATGACTCAGTGATGAATTTTTATGAGAAAATATATATAGACAGATAAAGAATTGTCTCAAGCCATTCTCTGTCCTTTAGAATAGCTCCTACCAACTTGTTGAGAAGTTACATTTACTCTCCAGCAAAGTTTTATTACGCAGGTAAGGATCTTAGCTTTTTTATAACACGAAGTTTGTAAAACAAGAAACACACACCTTCTGCTCCACCAAAACCCTGGGGCAACTTCAATCTAAGGAAGAGAGGTAAACAACGTGACACAACTGCTAAGAGCAAGAGCGCGACGGGCACAGGACCAACTCTGCAAGCAGACCTGCACACTCCTTTATCCCTCCTGAACTTGAAAAGCTTATCATGGATAGGTTAAGGAGGCCAGACAAAAACCACAGGCTGATCACTCCTATCGTGTGTGACTGAAGCCTCTGGGACATGAAGTTAAACTGAAGCAAATGTCATTGCTGGCAGTTCATCAGTCTAAACTGGCCTGTTGGGCAGGTAAAGCAAAATGTGCTGCGAGAGCCTGTAAAGAGAAGGTCTGACACTCTTCAGTGCATGTTTTGAGCCCTTCAAATTCTTTTTCAGCCACACTGGATTAAGTGCTTATTTTCTGAGCACCTCATTTCTTTCACCTGTTGGGGAAGTACCTAATGCTCTGTGGGTAATTAAGTAAGTGAGATAGCTATGTGGTGTAAAGGGAAGCTGACCTTAAGAATCTGCTACACAGCAAGCATTTTGCAGCAAAACAGCCAAGGGTGCAGACAGCAGCAGCAGGTTTAATGACCTGTCAGTGCCTCTCACATGGCCTCTTGGGAGAGAGGTGACATGTTCACATACGCCTATTCCACAGCAGAACTCAGTGGCTGTGTAACAAATGCATAAAATCACTGCAAGTAGAATTGCACTCGACAAAGGACAAGGCTGAGGAAGCCTTATAAAGCATGAAAATACATGTTTGATCACTACAGAAAGGCTAAATTAATAGCTGCTTCTTACACATGCCAAAGGGCTCCCAACTGAGAGGCAACAATGAAGTTCCAATTCATTATTTGCATTCAAAAAACAAAAAAGTTAAATGTGAACAGAAACATGTGTTTCCAGGGATTCCCAAGATGTAAAACATTCTCCTGTAATTGTATAAATAAAAGTTAGAGACTGAAACGCATTAGTATGTTTCCACTAACAAAGCAGAACAAAACAGAACAGCAAGTTAAAGCTTCAGGGAAATGACCAGCATCAGCCAACAGCTTAAAAGGCTGCTGTGCTGGCTTGGTAGAGAGGAAAGTCCAGAGTCATCTCTTAAGGAAATAAGATAAGAGCAACCTCGTTCTTGTCCCTAATGATATTTATTCTTATAAGGCTATACTCTTTTGTGAGTAGAAGTACTTAGTTTCCATTGCCTCCTCCATTCAGAATGTGAATATCCTGCATATTAACACTCTTCCCTTACTGGGGTAGAAATAGTTTCAGCAATTTTTTTCCTGTTGCTTTATGAGTCTACACCCACATGAATAAACAAAGTTATGCACTGCATGTACATATTTAAATAAGCAGCAAAACTGAAGATACGCTTTTGCCCTAAGTTTCAAAAGCTGTGGCCTGTCACATCTCTGCACATCAGGAGGCCAGGATGCGGCTGAGAGCAGGATCTATGGAAAAATCCACGTGGTGAGCACTGTGGGGTTCAGGAAAGCTCTAGGACAGTCAAGAAATAAAGCCTGGTTGGAAGTACGTGCAATTTTATAAGGTATCCGAACAGATAGAAAAGTGGAAAGCTCAGCAACTGTAGCAGCCAATGACCCTTTTTAAAGCCAATTTTGTCTGTATCTGGGTATCACAACCAGAGCCAAAATGCTAAAGGTAAGAGCAAACAAGAGACAGCCACAAGCTTAAGCTTCGTTACCTATCTAGTTTCAAAAGCCTTACATTCATTGCAAATAAATCTGTATTCCAATTAGCTAACACACATATATATACAGGACTGAGACCCTGGAGGACTCGGATATATAAGGAGAATCTTGCTGAGGGGGAACACTTGTCACCAATCAGATCAGGGAGGAAAGGAAATTGCATTTAAAAAGTATTTAAAGGTAGGGTTTCCTGTGGATTTCTTTTAGATCCACTAACACTGAACAATTTTTACTAGAGCATCTAATCTCAGGCTTTTCCAAATTCATACCCGTTTCCTCCCCATTGTGTGAAATGCAGTTAACATCACCGGCACAGCAGGAAGGATGGACTCGCTGAGAAAGCCTGGACAATTGTTCCCAAACCAGTCTAGCATCCAGGAGTGCAAACCTCGTTTAAAATTATGAAAGAAGGTGAAATTTACGGGCATTCAAGGAAATAATGCAAGGGAGACTAATCCCATTTTCAGAGTTAGAAAGCAACAAACCTTTAGCACAGATCCAAGGCTTAGCACAGAAACCGTCACGCGGTGCTGTCACACACAATCTTCTCCCGGGATGAAACAAAGGGAGGGATGGACACACCCCACCAGAGATGAGACAAAAAGAGGTGCCCAGGGTCACTGGGGAGACGCTCAGGAGCAGAACCAGAGGCTCTCCTGCCCCTGCTCGCCTTCTGCCCTGCTTCTCCAAAGGGTTTACTACAGACAGGCAAGTGCAACATCTCCAGCCGTGTTTAGACTTCTGAGTTATCAGAGACTGCTGAAGATAACCTATCCCTCACTTCACTTCAGCACCGTCTAGAGCAAAATGGTTCACTTCACCCTCATTTTCCTGGTTTGCAGGAATCCTTTTCCTGAAGGAGTTCTTGGTTGGCAATTTGGGCTGCAGAACATTGCTCCTCAGCAATGCCCTCTCATGAAGGATGTGGATGGGAACACTCACTGCTGCTCAGCCACCGAACGCAGTTGGCACCACAGACACTTCTCCTCTGTGGCTGCTTCACAGCTCAGAGAAGCCCAATTTATGCCCAACTGCAGAATACAAATCGAGCCTAAACCTTAATCGAGGAGCGCAGTGCCTGCTCCTGCCTGCATCCCCCTCACAGGTACCTGGGGCTGAATCATCTCCTGCAGATTTTTGACAAAGAAATCGCCCGGGGAACAGCTTTGAGAATTCTTTCAGCAGACTGGGTCAAGAGCAAAGAAAATCTTTTGGTGCAATCTGTGACAAATTCACACGGCAGGCAGAGAACTCCGTGTACCGTACTCCATCCATCCATGCGTCCCTAGACTGAGTCAGTGCCCCCACCAGAAGGTTTTTCCGCCTCCAACTGCTCTGTACACCCTCATTAGAAAGGTGCGAACAACACAATTTGTGATGCGAATTCAACAGCTGCTTACTGCATGCAAACCTTCAAGGCAGGTAAATCGGGAGAAAATAAGGGGAAACAATGATAATTTTTAGTCCTTAGAGAGGATTAAAGCTTCAGCTATATTAAAAAAATGAAGAGATTGATATTATTTAGGGGCGTAAGAAGAAAAGTTTCAGTTCTAAGCGCTTCACTAGCCAACACAAAAACTGCTGTGTTGTCAGGAATAATTACACTGCAATGATGTCAACTACAAAAGCATTTTCACTTGCTGGCTGTGTAAATTACTAACATTTTTGGATTCACTAAAAAGAGGAAGTTTGTAAAGACTCCCTGAAATCCTGACACTTCCTCAGCGCAGGGGAGACATCTCACCAGTAACTTACACAGAGCCTGTATTCGCACCGACACCACACGAGGACAGGGCTGGCGTGTTTGACCCACAACAAGGGCTCCCCCCGAGCAAGAATTTTACAGAATATATTTTTAAAAAAAAGCAGCTGCATGGAAATGCTTCTCCTGCAGCAGCCAATGCCCAGCCTCCTGTCAGCAGTCAGGATCACACACAGTTTATACACATGGGAGCAGTACAAGCTGTGCTCAGCCTCCTCAGAGGAGAGTCTCTAATGGCATTTGTTCAAAGCCTTTTATTAACCATCCCTTGACAACACGATGTGGCTTTGGCCAGTGCTGGCCTCCTGCTNCACGAGGACAGGGCTGGCGTGTTTGACCCACAACAAGGGCTCCCCCCAAGCAAAAATTTTACAGAATATATTTTAAAAAAAAATGCAGCTGCATGGAAATGCTTCTCCTGCAGCAGCCAATGCCCAGCCTCCTGTCAGCAGTCCGGATCACACACAGTTTATACACATGGGAGCAGTACAAGCTGTGCTCAGCCTCCTCAGAGGAGAGTCTCTAATGGCATTTGTTCAAAGCCTTTTATTAACCATCCCTTGACAACACGATGTGGCTTTGGCCAGTGCTGGCCTCCTGCTTGCTATAGGGATGAATGACTTGAAGAGGCAGCAGCCTCGGGAACAACATAAGGATTCCACAGTCTTCGGTATTAGAATATAAATTGAGTCCATAAGACAAAGAAGTGGTTGGTATAAGCTTAAAAATCACCTCTGCCATGTATTACCACTGTTTTACGTGCTGGAGTCAGATGGTTCTCCTACTACTTGTTTAATATCACACGTAGTAAGCTGAGCTGATGGAAGAAAGCATGGCCAAAGTCTTACAAGTTTGTTTCAGACCAGGCACTTATATTACTTTTATCACACTCAAGCTAGTTTCTCGTTGTAGGAGCAACTCCCACGCTGACTCCAGCTGCTGTGGTGGTGGTGGTGGTGTTTTTTCTCCTATCTAGAGTCATTTCTTTCAAGTACAGGTCTGCACTGGATGGATACAGCCCAATTTCACCTCTGTTCCCATTGCGGGCGAGTTAAGCGATCGCTCACCCGTGCAGGCTAATTTCAACGGTTGTCTCCAAGCATCTTATCACCAGAGTCAACTTTGCCACAAGTCCCAGTCTCAAGGCAAGGGAGGGAATGCAATTCCCCTGCCTTAAGGGGACATCGCCACAATTAACATACAAGAAGAAACCTGATTCCAGCTAAAATACACAAGAAAGTAAGCAAAAGGTAAATGTTTAATGACAGCTGAGATTTCTGCACTTCCAACTGTACTCCTGAGGCTTCCGAATGGAAAAGATACAGGACAGAGAAAGAAGCATCACCACAGCAGCGTGGGTCACAGTAGCTGTAAAAGTGAGTTTTAAATAAGGCTATGATTGCAGTACTTAAATGACAGTACAGGTCCTATATATGGTGCACCAAATTCCTCTGCAAGTCTTCAATTTATATCAGCAGATGCAAAATGTTACTTTAAATCATTGATTTTAATCTCATGCACCTGTAATCTGTTTATTTTGTTAAATCCGAGTCAGATCTCACTAGCTGGCAACTGTTAAATCACACTGATACAGATACCTGAATATAAAATGTAACCTGTGAATACAGGATAACATGCTGTGGTTACTTTATGATGCATAATAAATTCCTAACCTTTCCAATTAAAAAAGCTCCACACGATATATTATCAGTTTGTTGAGGCTTTTTGTTGGGTTGGTTTTGTTTTTTTTTTAAACCAATGTCTTGCATACTTGGACAGGAATCAGAATTTTATTAAAAGCACAGCCAATGTTTTCAGATTCCACCTTATGCAAAACTCACAACTGTCTTGAATGAGACGTATGAAGGGGAAAACAGCATTTACTGAATTTGCACAGCAGCCCCAGTGGTTTCTGAAACGTCAATAGTTTAATACATTTAACTGGTCCCAGTTTGCATGCATTTCAATGACGCTATTTTGCAAGTTCTAAAGTGCACCAATTTATTTTTGAACTTGGATCTGTTTTACAACTAGCAATTATCTTACTTCCTGTACTCCAGGCCCCTGCAGACCAGAAAAAAACTTCCTCTTTTTCTTGTGATCACCACTGTGACCAGTGATCACCTTTTACTTGATACAATCAGATGTAAAAATGCACTAATACTGAAACACTGGAGCCTTAGGCTTTCATTAATGATTGTGGTAGTACTGAGTAAAGACTGTAAGTGGGAAAACTAAGTGACAAGTAGCCCTAATACCATAAGATAGAATTAATATGAATAACCTATTCTGAAAATTAGCAAATGACATGAGAGACTGAACTCCACGTGCCATCTCCAAAACTAAGAAGCTGCACAGAGACAGGACCACTCCTGGAGGAAGAAGCATAATAAAATTGAAAGTTAAGTAATAGCTTGTAATATTGTTTCTTTAGTAGTGAGGTTTACTAAATACCCCAAATTTGTTGGAGGCAATGTAAATTCAATCCAATTTCCTAAGGACAGTTGTTTACAACTCTAAGAGGTGTAACAGCTCAGCAGTCTCAGCTCAAGAAAGGATCTACAACCCGAAAAACAGTTCAACGTAGGTTTTTGCAATAAGATACCTTAAAGTACCAGCTATATTGAGAAAACAAGATACCTTCTGCCCCTACAGTCACTGACAAGTACTGGAATCCTGTCTGCTACCACTGTACAGTAAGAGCTACCCTCATACAGAAACTACAATTTATTTATTTTTAAGTGAAAGCAATAACCACAGACAAGAAAACAGGGAGACAATTTGCCAATGCCAAGCAGCATATTCTGAGAAAAACCTGACTCTGCTACTGTTCAAAGCATGCAGTTATTGATGGAACGAATGCTGGATTTGACATCAAGTGCATCAGAAGTTGCTTTATGAACTACACACACATCTGACACACAACAATAATTCCAGCTTGATTAAACACAAAGGAAAATTGTAGTGACGTACAGGGAAGAAACATCATCTGACTCTTGATGTACAAAGATACTTGCCAACAATATTTCTGGTACTCCCAAAAGATGTCAGTACAATCTCCTCAAGGGATTTGATCTGAATTTAATTCCATACATAAATAAACCCATTTGGATCACAGGATTTAGGAAATCACATAAAGTGCTAACCACACTGCCTAATAATGTACTGTATGGGTACCTGGCAGTGATGGGGAGGAGACAGCGAAGAGGTAAGAAATAGCTGACAGGATGGAGAACTGGTCAAATGACACCAACATCACAACATGGAAATAAGAGACCTATGAAAAAACCTAAAAATGACACAAATTTGCTTTATGAATACTTAGAAGAAAGTTCTTCCGAATACCAGATCTTGTCTGAACTGAAAACTAGTGGAAAACTTTACTTTCCTGTCTCTGAAGCCACTATGATAAAAGTCACCATTATACTTGTTTGGAGTCCATGTACTACATTTATTTTTAATATTTTTTCAGTATTGCCCCGAAGTGAGGGCTGCTTTGACTCAGTTTTCCTATAGAGCTAATCACCAAAGACTAATTCCAGATCTCTGCTGAGATTAAACTGTTAATACACTCACAAAAAAAAAAAAAAAAACAAAAAAACCTGACACTATAAAAACTCAGATTAGGGGAAAAAAAAAAATTAAGAAGTTACATCAAATGGCAATTTATTTCAGGTCCATTCAAAAAGCAAATATTTGCCATGTGCAAGTCAGTAGACTTCTTCCCTAAGACTTCTCTACACAAACTAAACTGAGAAGTGTTCCTTTCCCCAGCTCAACAACCCTCCCAAAACACAAACACACTGATGTTATGCAAAAAGGACTCCTTGAACAACCTGCTAACGAGTTCCCTTTGGGATTTAAGGTTTCTTAGTCTGGATTAGAGTCTGAGCATGAGGCTCCTGTGCCTGGGTGGATGGGTGGGGTATTTACAAAAAGGGAGAAAAGTCACATGAACTTAAATTAAAAACAAACTAATTCTGCCGTTAATAAATGAGGCTCACATCTGTTTTGAGCATGTTTCATGTTCTTGTGAAATACAGCTACAGGGGACTTTATTTCACAAAACAATGCTCTACAGCTTCATTCTCTATAAAGGAATCCATTTAAAAATACACACTAACTTCAGTGCACAAAGACTTAGTAAATCTCCTGATTCTTTGGAAATGGCTGAGGTACTTAATGTCTTCTTTGCCTCAGTCTTTAATAGCAAGACTAGTTGTTTTCTGGGTTCTCAGCCCCCTGAGCTGGACAACAAGCTGGATGGGGAACAGAATTAACCCCCCCATAATCCAATGGGAAACGGTTAACAAGCTGCTACACCACCTAGATGCACACAATCTATGGGGCAGGATGGGATTCACCCAAGGGTACTGAGGGGCTGGCAGAAGTGCTCACCAAGCCACTTTACATCATTTCTCAGCAGTCCTACGTGGCACGTACAGGACAACCAGGTGATCAGGCACAGTAAGCATGGGTTTATGAAAGGCAGGTCCTGCTTGACAAACCTGATCTCCTTCTATGACGAGGTGATGAGCTAAGTGGATGAGGGAAAGACTGTGGATGTTGTCCACCTGGACTGTAGTAAAGCCTTCGACACCGTTTCCCACAGCTTTCTCCTGGAGAAACTGGCCGGGTTATCAAGCACTGGAACAGGCTGCCCAGGGAAGTGGTTGAGTCGCCATCAAAGGCAGTATTTAAAGGATGTGTAGATTTAGGGTTGAGAGACATGGTTTAGTGATAACTTGACAGTGCTGGGTTAACTGTTGCGACTTGATGATCTTAAAGATCTCTTCCCACCAAAATGATACTATGATTCTATTGTGGCCAGGGCATCAGGATTGTTTCTCATTCTAACCACTACACTGATGAGCTATGGGGAAAGTCCAGGCACAGATCAGTTCCTGGGAGTTTCAACCCACCTCCTGAACTAGCCATCCCTGCTGTCAACACAAAATACAACCTGTTTGCTGAACTGCACATAGACCACATTCAGTTGGTGTGCAAAGACTGCACCAGCAGCTTTGGAAAAAAAAAAAAAAATTAAAAACCAACCCTATCAGATTCCTAAAAGAGCCAAATATTGTACCAGGTGAGTGCTGTAAGAGAGGCTTACTCATGAACACAGAGAAAGACAGAATATTTTAACTCAGGCTATGGTTCAACAATAAATTCACTTTTTCCTTTACACAGATGAATTGACGCTTGGACAGTGACAGATAGCCAAACCATAAACAGAAAATTACGCATCACTGGACAAGAGTCTCAACAACAGGGCTGGCCAGGAGGGAAGGGGCAAACATCTTAGACACAGAAGGCAATGCTTGAAAAAGCTGAAGAATGACAGCTTCACAGCTTCATTTATGAAACAACAAACTGATGGACTCAACAATTTAAGTGTTTCTGTCTTTTGCCTAAGAGTCAATTTGAGAATTAAATTACTGGGATAGCCAGCTTATTGCTAGCTGCAGCCTCCATCCACTCCAAGGCAGGCTACAGACTGGGACAAACAAATCTACACTGTGTGAGGCTCTCCCAAGACCACATGCTGACAACTAAAGCAGCCAAATGTAGAACATCCAGTGCCAAGCTGTAGTTTCCTCTTTATATCTAGATGATTAGAACAGTCTAAAAACCTAGAAAGAAGCTTCTTCCTTTAGATACAAGTGATGCTGAATAAGCCTACTTGATGATAAAAGAAAATATTGTTTATGACAGCTACCAAACTCCAGAGAGCAGCATATTTTAAATTAGAGGGCTGTACCTACTCATAAAAACAGGTATTTCAAGGACAGCTTGCTTATGCTTCCCTAATGAAGTGCAGGTGACATGCACAGCTATGATATTATGACTCAGACAAGATGCTAGCTCCTCTGAGAGGCTTCCTGATTTTGGAGTAGGAAGAACACAGGAAGATGTAAGAAGGAAAAGTGAGGGCGGCTTTTGGAAAAAGCGTATTATCCATATTCATGTCCAAAGGTATCCTGGAGAGCTGGAGTGATGTTACAAACTGCTGGAGCAAGACGAAGTAAACCAGACACCTACACAGCTTCTGGACGACAACTTGCAAGAGTTAAGAGCACTGATATCCTGACTCTGATTTGTGCCAGTGTTTGTTTACTAAAAAGATGGATCAAGATGACACCAGTAACAGGATTGGGCAACACTGCAGGAGTGAATGGAGGTCACTGCTCTTAAGAGTTCATCTCTTGCATTGTATCTGTGTTCACATGAACCTACTGCCTCTGGACCTGGCAATTTACACTTGTGTACTGGAACACAATTTGCACCTTTTGCTACTGCCAGAAAGCGCTCAAGACTTTTTGCTCTTATCTCTGAGGTGCTCTGTTACTGAACTGAAGGAATCTGATCTTCAGTCGAAAAGCAATGCTAAAAACTAAGCATCAAGGGAAAAAAACAGTAAGGAAAGCTTATTCTGATCCACACGTAAAGGGATCTTTACAACAGATACAGCACATTTTAAGTCTCAATGACATTCTCAGTCCTCAAGGGAAGAGCAGACAGCCTTTTATTCCCCATCTGGTGGTCGTTAACTCTAGAGCACAAACCTCAGAGTACGTCACCAGTTCTACTCCATCCCTCCATTTTGTACATGCTGCTTGTGTTGAATGAATCATACCCTCACACGGATCTCCACAGAGTTCCTGCTTCCAGTCTCCCAAAAGGCTGGATTAAAGCAGAGAGGGCTCATCTAACTCGTAAGTGTACCTTCTCAGGCAAGTTAAAACTGCTACTTGCCCATCCCAGCCATTTTATCTCTTCAATAATTGACCTTACTCACACACTCGCTAACATTCACAAACTGGCAGAAGACATAATATGCTCTTCCTATTGCTCAAGGTGCAGTGAGGAGATGCTCACACCAAGGTGGCATTTATGGTGCAAGAGACTCACCTGTGAAGCACTTCATACCGGAACCTCGCATACAGACCAGGAAACCACTGATCTCTCTGCTGTAAATCCAGTTATTTCACTAATTGCGTAACCCAGTACACAACATTTCAGCATTTGTGAAATAATTTAGTACCACAGAAAAAAGACACTTTAGCTCCTGAGTTCTGCATTTAAGAAAAATTACAACATATACTAAAACTGCAGAAGTTTGGAGTTTGGGGTTTTTTTTGGGTGGGGAGGGTTGGTGGTTTGTTTGGGGTTTTTTTTGTACGCCTCTTTGCTCACCACCTCAGTCTTCAGCTGGATAGAGAAATAAAAGTCAAAACCAAAAGTCCAAGTTAGAACTGAATCTTAGTCCCAGCCAGACAGCTTTATATCTATTTCTGTGCTGGAAGAAATCGCTCCCACTCTGTTCTTGTTTCTCCATCTCAGAGAAGAGCACAGTACTCCCTCTTCTCCCACTGTGTTGCCTATTTAGACAAGTATGGCCTTAGGATAACAATGTATAGCACAAAGGACTTTAATCCCAGGCATAGCGTGTATGTGTAACAATGTCCCTCCCCGGCGCTTCCTGCCTCCAGCTTCAGAAGAGTCTCTCTTCACCTTCACACACCCGGCCAGAGCACCAAGCCATAGAGATGACAGCTGGCAAGAGAGCATCACACAAAACCAGAAGCTGTAATAAGAATTGCCAGTTTATTTAGCTACTAATCTCCCCAAGGGCAGAAAGAACTCCATCCACTTGCGTACACTGCAGAGCAGATGAAGGAAGAGCCCTCCTACCTGGTTATCAGGTCTCCAAACCAGCTCATGTCACAAGCTATGTAATAGAGTGCCTGTCCCCTGCCACCACCTGTACTTTCCTCCTCCTAGAACTCTGCTCACAGACCACAAGAACAGAAGCCTCTTAGTTGTGCTACCCTCACTCCAGAAATCTCTGCGTTTCATTTAAAAGACCACTACATGTTGCTCAACTCTATCTCCAGATACTTAAAAATCTACAACAGACACTTAACATATTTCAAAGGGAAAAAAGAACACAGAAGGCGAGAGCCCACTTTTCCCTCAGCCTCACCCCTTAAAGGTCTTTTTAGGCCACTTCTCCAAAACAAGAAACTGCAACCTCAGAGGAAGACGAGCAGCTGTTTTGGTAAGTCTGGCCCTTGTTCAAATAGTGGAATATAAGCCTTGAGCAGTAATACATTGCCATCAATAAAAGTTCAATGAAAGCACACTGCCCTGGCCCTAAAACACAGGTCATCTATTCCATGTCACATACAAAGGAAAAGCTAACACGTTGTCGTTCAAATTGAAAAGATGAGCAGAGGAAAAGTGGCAAATAAGAGAAAAGGTCCTGGATAACACTCTACAAGTTCATATGCTCACGTGTCAGAAGCAGTGTTAGGCAATAGACCAGAGTAAGTGACAAATGCCAGGAGAAAAAAATCAAAAAGCTATCCATACTTCCATATTGCTCCAGTCCTGTTAATTATTTTCCTGACTTTCTACCATGAAGCCACGTCTCTGCTCAATGTCTAAAAAAATTCTTTCTACAAATTCTTAAAATTATTCCGTGTAGACACTGGCACACATCTTCCAGCTGCACCAAACTGACAGACATTTGGATGGAAACAAGACAACTTCCAATTCCGTGCAGTACACACTGAGTAATGGAATGAGCCAAACACTTGAGAAATCACAAAGCATTTGGTGAAACTCATTCCAGAGCAGCCAGATAAACAGTGTTCATGCATTAATTAGCCCAGTGGGTTTCAGAGAGGACAAACTGTATGCGGTCTTATCCGCACTGAACACAAGACCTCATATTTCATTTGTTCCTATCATTTACTCCTTAACACAACAAAACGTTCTACTACTGAGGTTTTAGATGCTTCCTGCAAAAATCAGTAAGACCGTGCAAATTAATCATGAGGATTTCAAAACAAGCAGTAAGTAGTAAAAGCCACCAGGGTCTTTTCAGAAAATCATTTAAAAAATAACATGATGGGAGAAAAAGGGACATTTTGAAGAATCAGAACTATGCCTTCATAAAGAATTGTGTCTTGCTTCCCCAAATAAAGTTGTACTATCTGCTAAATACCATGTGTCTGTAAGAGCCTCTGTCAGCTGTACAGTGCAGCTGATGTGATGTAACAGGCATTTAGCTAGTATTTCTTCACCACGGAGCACATCTTTAACGGACACAGATACGATCTAGCCAAAGATGAGTTACATACATCGATCAAAATATTTTAGTGAAGCTCCAAGTACACTGCAAGCTTTCCTCAGGCAGAAATCAATCTCTCTTCAGTCATGGAAAGATACAGCCAACTGCAGAATCACTCTGCTGCAGCACTGAATTCCATGAACGCCCATCTGTCTTTAGCAGGCAACCATCTATGTTGGGCAGAATTATGAAGGAGAAACATCTTCCTCTTTTGGTGGGCACCATGAAGCTCGGCAGTCTGCAATACCGCTAGAGAAGGAAGTCATTGTCTTCATAACATTCCCTAAAAAACCCCTTCTCTGACGGAGGTATAAGATAAAAATACAGACATGCACACCCACACAGCTCACAACTGCACAAAGCATATGGGAAGCTTCTGAACATGAACAAATAGATTCACATCAAAAATATCGATAAGGAACCCAAAAAGATCTAGTGATCAGAAGCTTTGTGCGAAGCAACTTTTGGCGCTAAGATCGACAGGAACCTTATAATAAAACAATTTCCCAGTGGCCTGATGCTGTCCCTCTTTACCCTGCAATCATCCCAATTTCAGAAGTTACCAGTCATCAAACTTAAGAAGGGATTTACGTACTTTAGGTGGAGACACAGGTTGTTTTTCTTGATGAGGTATTGTCTGCTGATGCTGAATGACAAGCACCTACGCTAACTTTCCTGCTACACCTCCCATATTTGAGCCTGCACTGCCCCCATCCCATCAAGATATGCATTTCAGACATTTTCCAGCCCCCATCTCCAAAGCTTTCCAAGATAGGAGTGAAGCACGCTCCATGCTCTCTGTTGTGACTCCTTCACATTGGGAACTGGCAGTTTCGAAATGCACAGCAGCTGTCAGTACAAGTTAATTGTCTACACTGACTACTACTGTGACCATCTTCAATTGAAGCTGTTGAGATTTAAGTAACAGCTATGAACAAGGGAAACTTCCCCAGGGTGAAGCAACAGTATCAGACACAGCATTCACCAGAGCTGTCTCCCCGTTTCTTCTTTTTCACGCGGAGTTTGTTATTCCAGCAGACAAACAGACCTTGAGATGACAGAAAACATCACTAGAACTTTGTGATAACACTAGCAAATTTGTGAGGCAAACGCTTATTTGAACCACTGACCTCCTTCTACTCATCTTTCCTCATTACAGGACCTCATCTCTATCATTAGCTACTAATAGGGAAAGTAATTGCCAAGATCTCCCACCTCCCCCAAAGCATCAGGTCTGATCTCCACCTGTTGTGCTGGAGGATCTCCCAGAACATCGCTTATTGCAAGGACTGGTACAAAACCGTATGTCTTATCATCACTCCTGATGACACTGCAACACAGACTGAGGTTTAACGAAACCCTACGTTTGTGTCAAAGAAGTCCGAGGACCATTGATGTGAAGTAGGTGTTACAAAAGAACACGTTTCAGGAAGCCCGACTGCAGCTCCATACTCTCCACTTCCATTCTTAAGTCTGGAGCTCTCATTTGTTCATTGGCTCAGTAGCTACAGAAGTCAAATTTAGAAATTTCAACTTGAAAATATGCAAGTATGCTTATATTTCTAAATCCAACAGCAACTTTCTACTGCTCTTTATACCTTGCATGTGACAAAAAAAAAATAAGTTCCCCTTTCTTTTCATGTCACCTTCCAAATGTCCTAGCTCTCACTGTGACACCAGAAGATACGACTGCAGTTCACTCCTTATGCTCATTAGTTTAAAAAGCAAGCATTCAAGATGAAAACATTTCTAACTATAAATCTGATTAAATCCACTGGAACTATTTAATATTTATGTCAGCCAGGACATTTTGAACAAATGCTGTGCTAAAAATACCATAGTCTCATACACACCAGGAAACCACTACTACAACTTGTTCAGCTGAACTGCAAAATAGCAGGACCCTGCGGTAGAGAAGGCACCCTCAGCTCTGCCCAGAACAGCACTTCAACACTGTATTAATTCCAGTGTTCAACCAGTGACAGGCAGTGGAAGCCACCAGAGACACATGCGGTGGGAGCTCCTCAGAGCACAGTTAATAGCAGAGTAAGAAACGGCAGTAACTGGGAACACTGTTTAAAGGGAATAATCCTGCTCCAGCTGAGAACTGGGTTTTAAACTGATTTTCTAGCTGTTCTTTCAGCAGAGCAGGTCAGCAGCAAACTCACTGCTGAGAGTACAGCAAGTCCATACCCTTCTCCTGTTCTCCTAGCCGGAGGAAGCATTCTGATATCTAAAGATGATACATATTTAAACGCTGACAGTGCTAAACAGCTCAGAACAGATAGTCGTGCAGGAAGAAGGTATGGCCAGGCATATTTGCCACACGCTGCTGTCTCAGTCAAATGAAACAGCCCCACAAATGCAAGGTGATAAACACCGTTTTCTATAACAAATATCCTCTCTCAGATTTGCAAACCTAAAACACAGTCCTTCAAAACTGCAGCCAGGAGCAGAATACATAACGCTAAATAGTAATTTGCTCCCATGTTTCAGTGTGAGGTTTTCTATAAAACTTGGGGCAGCTCCTATAAAACTAGTGGCTGCAAAGGCAATTCAATTTAATAAGCCAATAAATATTTCTGAATGACTGCATGTCTTAAAAGGATATTAGAAATTATATTAGCACAACCAGCTCAAGCAAACTTGAAAGAGAAACTATCCCATCTTGAAAAGCCACAGGAAAAAAAAAAAAATCTGCACTGATTTCTATGTTAAATTATTCTTTTCTTAAACAGTCACTGTATCATTAAAGCCCATCCCTGCAGGGCAACAACAACAACAAAAAAAAAAAAAAAAAAGCAAATACACCATCAGATTTTAGCAGAACTACAGCAATTTACAACACCGGTAAGAATCTGACCCAGAGCCTCTCTCTAATAGGGCAGTGGCTTGTGCTATTTCAGAAGGTATTACTTTAACAGGAATCCAGTGAAATCATTAACAGAGGAATTTGAGTCAATGAGATGTTAAGTACTTGCTATAATTACATATTATTGCAGTTTCTGCTGACAGTGCAGGTTGGAATTCAATGAACTATCCGACAAATATCCGAAGTCACAGTTGTAAATGAAATTAGATCTGAATTTGCGTTCGATCATGTTTATGAGCCGAGTGCCTAATTTAGGTGAAGCCATGTAAAAAGCCACACTTTTACACTGGTCCCCTGGTTAAATTTTTGTCATGTTTTACAAAGTAAACAAAGTAGCCCTGATAGCATGTTAATAACAGATATAGTTTAACACCATAGTAAAAGGAAAAAACATCTTAAGAAAATCTGTTAGAAGTAGAAAGTGCACAGGCCATTAACCCCCCAAACACATCTTCCAGCACATTTAGTTAATTCTGCTGAGTTTTAACAAAAACAAAAGTTGGCCGCAGCTAACAGAAATGCATTCAATTCCCCACTCCCACAAGACACCCATTAAGTTTTAACCTGAATGCTGAACGTGTCAGAACAATTAACACAACAGACCTCAAGGTCTTTAGCAAAGCCCTTCTGAGGCTGCTGTTGGGAAAATAGATGCAAATAACTTATGCAGCACATGATATTTAATAGCAGCTTATCAACAATACATTTATTTACATTTCTGAGAGGTGTCAGAAATTATCTATTTACTTCAGAGTACCCTCACCTGCAACAATCTGAAGATTCCTATAGTAAAGCTACACTCATATTCTACAAGCCCCGTGATAGATTGCTGTGACTGTATTGAAAATCAATGCGGAAAGAAAATTAAGTAATTTTGCAGAGATCGGGGTCTGACGTTAAATACTTCTAAAATAAAAAAGCTTAAGTGGTTTCAGACTTAAAACTACGGCGGGTATTGTTCTGAGGCTGTGGGCAGCGCTGACAATGCGGCTCATCCCCCAGCACTGCAGTCTGGAAGCAAAGGCAGGGAGTGATTCAAGGCTGGTGTTGGAAGGAACAAATTACATTCTTCAGGATTCGCCTCTCCGTGTATCACAAAAAAAAAAAAAAAAAAAAAAAAGGAAATTTTCAGTGGAGATATCAATCTGCATCTAAATACCGTTAACTACCTTTTGTATTTTGGCTCCCTTGCCAAACATTTGACATTTAAAGGCGCTGGTGAGGACATGCTCCCAGGGAACTTAAAAGACAGTTTCACCCTGACAATAGAGCACGGGAGTTTTACTTTCAAGCCTCCTAACTTCATCAAATTTGTTTAGCACAGTGGCTCTAACAGCAGCGTTAAGGTACACAGATCCCTGTGTCAGAAGTGGCCCTGCTCTCCTTCAAAGAAACTCTCACCCATCCAGAAGGCGCCAACGGAACAGAAACAGGGAAGAGCAGATCTGGTCTCCCACAGACTGTTTCACAACCACTGAAAATTCCTAAGGACCTCTGTTATGTTGCTTTTCAGTTTTTTAGCATTTAAATCACCCCCACCTTTGATGCGCACAGCTCTATTACACACGAACCACGAATTTAAGGCAAAACACAAAGCGTGCTGCAATTCCTTAACTTGGAAGGCATCTGTTCAACACTCTTGCTATTTCACTTTAATTTCCCTCTTGCTCACTCCCCTTCCTATCTTCACCCTGGCATATACAGAGGTGCCATATGAGCTCTCAGGCCAACATAAAAAAACCTGCCAGTTTGTGATAAGATGCCACAGCAGCAAGGGCTTCTTTTTCCCCCCCCTAAAAAAATTCACTGCTAAAGCAAACCCTGCCTTCAGGCACGTTTGACTTCCAGAAGCCACCTCTATGAGGCTGGACAATCCAATCCACACTTGACTCCTGTTAATATACTGTAATGGTTATGACAGTGATACTGGCCTCAAATTGCCCCTTAACATTACTGGTCAAGTCAACCAGAGGAAAAAATCCACTGCTCAGGGTGATGCCTTCACTTTCTGCACAGAACCACTCTGGATTTTACACAAGTTCTGATCACAGGCTGATGAACAGCCAAGACACTAACAGGAGTGAGTGGAATTTAGTAGCTTTGGAACACAATTCGATTATTTTGCAAACAAAAGTAATTTTTATCTGCTACACTCTGCAAACACAATGGGAGAACTGAAAGTCAAGATAAATTGCTTTTAGTCTCAACACTGTCCTCAGCAGTAAGAGGTGGTTACATTCAACCTTAATAACAAAGCTCTCAAAGGCAAAACTCAATAGAATCCAAACAGATTTCGCATCTGAAGTGATCTGCAATTTTTCCAAGTGAGGGGAAAAAAAAATAATAATCAGAATGATTCCCTCCCTGAGTACATAGTTGTGACTCTACATCCACATCTGTGAAGAAGGGGTCATTTTCAATGCTCAAGCTCTACCTGCAAATGACAGTTTTAGACGATCATTTCTCTTCTACAATGCTGAAGACTGCGAGGATGCTACTTGCAAAAAAGGCTTGCTCTTTCGGCACAATATTGTTCTCAGGATGGTTTGCAAACAGGCACCGCTAGGACTGAGCATGGAAAATTCTTTGCAGTGCGTACTGATACTAAAAATACAGTTAAGGTGAAAAAAATACCCACTATGGCCAAATTAAACAGGAGGGAGAATCTGGATATTGAGACGGAATGCAATTACCCAAGTTGGAATTTGCCCAGGACACTCTTGCTATTTAATGACAAGAAATAGCCCGGAACACATATTTACTGCTGGCATCCTCCCTCATACCGAACGCTACCCTGCTATCAATGGAAGGGGTGTGTAATCAGACCTGAGCTCTCGGCTACAACCAGGGTGGCTCCTGGGTGACCTGCAATGGACCAGCAGATCCACCCCCACCCACCTTACTCCAGCTGTAACAACCTCTGTGATCACAACAAGAGGCAGAATGTCCATCCACCCAGACAGGAACACCAGCAAACAACAGGAAACTTCAAAGTACTTAAGCTGCGCTAATACTGATACACTATCCAGAAGTCACCCAAAACATTCTTTATTAACAAAAATGTTTACTGCTGGTACATTCAACACTTGGAATGAGTCAGTACCAGCCACCAGAAAAACTTGCCTTCCCCCTAACGTGAAGAGGAAAGGCAGCCTAAAAGGAGACTTTGGCTCTACTGTTAAGTGCTGCCTAACAATAATAAAAGTACAAACCAATTTTAAACTCCTGGGAAGTACTGAGATTCCTACCACTCACTCCTCATCTTTGCCACTAAATAGGATCAAAACAAGAATACAGGGCGAGACTCACCGCTCTGTCTAAATGAGAACCGCTGTTCTCAGATCCACGCGCGACAGTTCCCGACACAGAAGTGCAAAGAACTCCTGTGTAGAGGAAACAAGACTCGGAGCAAGGGAAGGTGACAGGTTTTCAGGAAGATCAGCCCTGGTCACAAGGTCAGAGAGGACAGTGTCTATTCTGCATTACTGCCTTAACAGGACTGACAGGGTTACACGCACCTTTCAGCGCTGAAAAGGATTTTGGATTTTAGGGGCCTCTTATCAGTCACAATGATGTTACACGACCATCATAAAATACTTACAACAGAAAGAAAAGGGTGAAGATACCTACACACTGGTATGAATTTGTTGGTTCAGCTTGATTTACCAGGAATTCAGTTTTTCCATCAAGGTGTCTTACTTCGAGTTTCTGCACTGAATTCCTCCAACACATGGTAGAAATAAAAACTGCTGTATGCCTTAAACTCTTATAAGAATAAAACAGCACATGGTCACAACAGAAGAGAAAAAGGTGCAGTGGAAGCTGGAATGGAAAGGTCAAATACGCATCTTTTCCCCTATGTAAATAAGCACATAACTAAAGCTTACCAAGGAGGACTTCTCCCGAAATAAAAATGATCCTTAAGTAAGTATCTTCCAGCATAAGAAGGCTAAAAGAATTCAAATTCATGCTCATATTTAAGTTCTTCAAGAGTTCCTCCTCTACTTCATGGGAAATCCACTGCATCCTTTTTTCTGTAAAGAATTATTCATAGAGCCCTACACTACAGATTAAAAATGGAAATAAAAGTTCAAAACCTGCGTCTTTGCTACTGCCCGCTCCTATTGCACACACACAACCACATTCCAATGAACTGACAGAAGGAAAGGTGCACACAAACATAGATTTGTAAATATTTACACGCAGAAGCCTACAAAGCAACCAGGCACATGGACATTGTCCAGGAAAGCGTACTAAAAAAAAAAAAAATCAGTAAAACTATAAGTCAAGCGGGTATCTTGAACCCTTTTCTGTCATCTACCACCTCAGCAGTCAGAGGACAGCTCAGAGTTCCTTACACATCGCAGTGACAATAACACACACAAAGGTAGGCGCTATGTCCTCAGCTCCCCTCTACCCTGCTTACGCCCTTCAATTTGTCACCTACCAACCTGGGGGGGACTGCAATTAGCCTGCTTCCTAGAAAAACGAATAAACAATCAGAAAAAGTTAGCAGCCATCAAGCTGATTCGAAAAGATATGAGTATATATATATGAATATAAATATATCTAGACATGTAAATGTATAACTATAGACATATATCTAAAATTACAGGACTTCTATGTTTCTGAACAAAATGAACAGTTAGCTTGCAAAGTTTCTAAAGTGATGCTGTCTACCTTTCTGGAATTGTCTACACTGCTTTTCTTTCTTTTTTTTTTTTTTTAAATGTGGGCTTTTATTTTAATTAAAAAGCCCCACCCAACAAGGTAAAGTTGCATCAATTAAATAGCAAGGAAAGAAATAAGACTGATCTTAAAATGGATGCAGCAGACTCTTTTAAAGAGCAACATGTTGCAATCACCTTTCATTTTAGGGGAAGGGAGGGATTCCCTGAAAGGAACAGAGACGGGGAGCAGTGGGGGGAGGGAGGCTGCGATTAAAAAAAGGAAGAAAAAAAATAAAAAGAAAAAGAAAAAAAGCTCGAGGATTTATTTTAGGTAAAAACTTTGCTTTCCCCTCGGTTAAGAAGGGGCTGGGGGCCGGGGATCGTTGCCCGGTGCCTCTGCAGAAGGCTCCTCTCCGGCAGCTCGGGGAGGAGGAGAAGGAGAGAAAGCCACACAGAAGAGAGGAGAAAAAGAAAATGGCGCAGAGACTAAGTCCCGACCGTCGACAAGGCGACTTTCCAGGGAGGAATCGGGGCCCAAAGGGGATCCCGGCAGAACCCTTGGGCTCGGATCGGGGGCCTGCGGTGCCCCCACTAGAGGAGGCGGGGGTCGGGGGGTGCGGAAGCCGGCGGGAAAGGGGGGTT
>JAHREE010000553.1:249657-267678 GCA_033628505.1 Tringa tobata
CACAAGGCTGTTTTAGGGGGTCCCACCCCCAACCCTGCACCCCTTTCAGCATTCTCAAATTGTCACACCAGCTCCAGAGACTCTTACCAAGTGCCTCGGTTCTCAGCAGCAGCTCCAAGGCTTTCTGCCACACGGGATCTCAGCAGGCAGATCTGTCCTCTTCTGTGGCACTTTCCAGGCTCTGGGTGGACCCGATTCCTCCTCAAGCACAAAAGGAAAATAAGCCATAAGGTCTTTTGCAAATTGAGATGAAAAAAAGCCCTGCTCATGGGCTTGCAAATCCCCTACACCAAGGGCAGGCTGCTGTGAGCTACCCAACCCTGAGCCTCTCTGTGCTTCTGCTCTTCATCTGGCATATAAGGCTCATGGTCCCTCCCTACCAACACAGGTGATGGGATGAGAAACGCAGGTGTGGGACCCTCTGCTGATGAATGATTCAAGGAAGGCAGGGCTTTTCAGGTCTAAGCTCATCAGCCTGATTAATAGTGCCATTAATGAGCAGAGGTAGCTAAAGACCAGGTCTGCTAAGGGCTGTCCTCTCCCTAGAGGTGGCTTAGACCTTAGCACCCCCTCACAGTCCAGGAGGGGCCCATCACACCATGCCTGGGGCCAGTCTGGGTGCAAATCCCTGCAAGCTCTGGAAATCCAACCAGCTGCTATTTCAGCTCTTTAAGTGACCCCGCAAATCAGAGTTTAAAGGGCTGCTGTTGGAGTGAATCTGACCAAATTTGTGCATTTTATCAAATTAGATAGGTCTGTAAAAAAAGATGTCTACATCGCTGGTTTTAAATTCATTTGTCATGGTTTTAGCTGGAACATAAATCTTTCCTAAACTAACTTGCAATGTTAGTATTGTAACAGAGCTACAAAAGCCTCAGCATGAACCCCGATCAGGAAATCCACCAAAACCTCAAGTGGAAATAACTACTTTAAAGTAATTTTGTCAGAGAGGAAGTAATGAAGGTACTTTGTAAGGAAACAATAATCAATCTCAAATCATGAATAAAAATAATTATGAAAAAGATTTTTAAAATAATGGGATTTTTTTTACTAGTAGTTGGCTTGCCTTTTTTTTTTCCTCTTTATTTTTAAAAGTGAGTTGTCACCTTCAATGAGCTTTAGATTCATAAACTCCTTAGACCCTTCTGGAACATTAATAAATATTTGCATGTCATATAGAGGTCTGCATAAAAGAGAAATGTGAGATGAATATTCCCAATGCCAAAGATTTCATAGCCCCTTTCAAAAATCCACATCCCAGAAATAATGAGGTTGGGTTTAAAATAATAAATGTAACTTTCTTTCTGAATTCTTAGCACTGATGTCTTGAAGGTGCTTTTTATTATCATTTTTTTATGATGAGGTGGAATAGAAACTCAGACCCAATCTGCTCAATATAGCTGCACTGATTTAACACGGTAGCAAATCAATTTAATTAGATCAGTGATTAGACCTTATGTGAGCACAGCTCCATGCTAAGGGAGGCGTAAACTACTGGGGAATTACATCTTTAGGTCAGAGAAACAAACTGCTGACTTAAAACCACAACAAATTTAAAAAAGGTTTTTTCCTTTAATACAGAGCTTTTTCTGTTCCAAGCTGGAGACTGGCAGAGGGGTGGTAAGCTAGGAGGAAGGAAGGTGGAGTCACCACCCCTTGTCAAGGTGGTCAAGAAAAGGTGGTAGGAGAACCTTCCTATGGTGGTAACCTCTGGACTCCGATCACCAAAGGATCTACCTGTGGTTGTACAAGATGGAGAACAGCACAGGCCATAGCTAGCAAAAGGATGGTCCAGCAGTTCTAGTCTTGGATCATTACTGTCTACATCTACTCCTACATCTTTGTGTATATATAGAGAGATAGACAGGCAAACATAGCGATGGCTTTAGAGATCTCAGATGCTATGGACATAGCACAGAAATCTGGGTGACCAGCTATCTAAACTGATGTTTAACTTAATCTACAGCTTGCTGCCCAATGCTGGTGAGGATACTTATTTTTTTGCTACTGTTTCTGTCATTTGCAAGAAGCTCTGTGCGAGCAGGCCCCGGCGCCTGCTTGGCACACAGTCACAGCTGGGTGTGAGATCTTCTGCTCACAGGTCAGGAGGCCTCTCTTGGTGTGCCTGAGGGATTTTCCATGCAGCCCTGAGATCACCTGGTGGCAGGCTGTGACACGGAGAGCAGATGACTTCCTAAGGCCTTCAGCAGGACTGTGCTCTTCCAAATTCCTGATGGAGATGTGTTAATGTTAACTCTAATAAAGTAAGGGTGTGGAGATGCAGTTACAAATCCTGGCTTCTGGGAGGCCGTGGGTGCTGGCCATTAACTCCAGCGGGAAATGTTTGAAGCAGAAGAGAGTTCAGTGCCCAAATGACTGGATGCTGGTGAGCCCTGGCCTGGCTCAGAGAGGTGCTGGAAGGGTTTTCCCAGGAGTGCGGGCAGAGCTCTGGGCACACAAGGTGTTGGACCAGCCAACGGGCTGTCACTGGTGGCTTTACATGGTGTGCCTTCAGCACACCACGCTGCCCAGTCCTTTCCCAGCTTCGTTTTGCGTGAAGCGGGTAGAAATTGGTCATCCTTCATCTGTATTGCCTTAATTAGTAAAAACATGAAGTGCTGAAAGATGCGGAAGGGTTGCAGGCCAGCTGTTCACATTGCCCACCTGCCCGAGGTCCCATCCCTGCGGAGGGGACTCCTCTCTCCCAGGAAAGCCATCCAATGGCCAGAGTTTCCAGCCCAGCGTAGCAGAGGGAAGCGGCACCAACCTGGGCTTTGCTGCTGTGCCAGGACATGAGGATGCAGGAGCTGTTTCCCATGCAGCTGTGCCAGCTGTCAACCTGGCCAGGAATAATCCAAAATAGCCCCCAGGGAGTGGGCACGGGGATGGAAAGGGCTGGGAGGGGAGTGCAGCACCATGCCCTCCGGTGGGGTGCGGGGCTCCCCACCCCAAAACTCTGCCTTCCCCACTTCTCCACTGACAGCAGCAGAATGAATCCCTCTGCCTCCATCCTAGGAGTGAGCCACGCTGGGCTGGCAGAGCCCGCTGTCACCAGAGCAGGGGACTCATTCATAAATCCAGCCCTGGCCAGGACAGGGCTTGGGGAGGAGCTGGAGATGGAGTGGGGAACAGGGGCTGCTTTGTTAGGATGGAGGTGGCGTGGAGAACATGTGTGCGTGGAGGGAGCCGGAGGAAGAGGATGGTGGCTTTGTGGTTGAAAGCTCCCTGTCGGCTGCTGCTTGCACAGCTTGTGGTGGGGCTCAGCCTGCCCGTGGCCCCCAGCAGCACCCAGAGCCCCTGTCTGCTCACCCAAGCTCCTGCCTGGGGTCAGCACACCCCAACAGCCCCTCTTCCCCGTCCCCTTCCTCAAGCAGCCCTGGCAGAAGGGCTCACAGCAGGGAAGGGGGTCTGGAACCTCCCTTTACACCAACTCACAGGAGAAACCCCTGGAGGCTGCAGGCTCTTCTGGCCACTTGCCTGGGGGAGCTCCTCTGGGCCTCAGTTTCCCCATCTGCAAAATGCAAAGGGGTGATGCTGGTTTCCTTGAAGCGCTTCAGAGGGAAGAGCCACAGTGCTGGCAGGGGACAGGAGCCTGCCACCAGCATTGTGTGCCCTGGGGTGGGGACACCAAGCAAGATGAGAGGTCTCAGCTGGCAGAGTCATCAGTGGGTAGAGACGGGCAGCTTGGCAGCCAGCTTGTGGCCCCTTATGGGAGTAGGGCAGTGGAGCAAGTGATGCCAGTGGCCACAGTCTTTATGCAGTGCCCTGAGTGCCTCAGTGGACTTATTTAAGCATCCCAGGATGGTGGTGTGACACCTGTGACACAGGAATGGAATGACCAGGGAGGGTACCATGCCTGGGTACACCTGGGACCAGCACCCAGTGCAGACATTTCAGCATCCTCCCCTTCCCCACTGAGATGGGCCAGGTATCTGTCACACTGCATCAAGGGCAGACCCCAGGACCCTTCCCAAGCCCCAGCACGTCACCAGGACTCATTGTGCTCTGCCGTTCCACCTCACCCCACTCTGCTCACCCCACACCAGCAGCTCTGGAGTTACTCCTGATTTACACCTCGCCTGGCCTCATTCCTTGGCTCCCTTGTACCAAATTGCAGGCGTGTGTCTGAGATCCAATTATTTTCACGACCATTATAAAAGCTCATAAACTTCAGCAAAGCCTGTAAGAGCCCCAGCCGTTCTGTTTGTGTCTCTGTACAGTCACCAGGGCAGAAAGTGTTCGTACCATCAGCACATACAGGCTGATGTGGGCACCCCCGGGGCAGTCAGATGGGGTTGTATTGCTTAAGACCATGCACTGCAATTGCTTGATGGGTAATTTAAGTATAACACAGCTGAAAAGCACCAATCCAAATTGCCATGAGCAAGACACCAGAGAGGCAGGGCGCTGAGAAGTGTTTCCTGCCTCAGCCAGAAAAGGATCTCTGCTGGCCCCTGAGCACGAACCCAGATCTGTGGGTGAAAAGCTGCCTTTGCTCTTTTTTATTCAGTCTGCTCCACCAGGATAATTCCACCAGAATGAACCGCACGTGTCCCAGCAGAGGAGCATCAACCAGAGAGGAGGGGTGCTGTGTTTTTATCGTACCAGTGTCACCACAAGAGCATCCCATCACAGGCTTATCCTTGGGCAGGGACAGGGGATGCCCATGGCCAGGCCCTAGGAGCAGCTGACTGTCACAGTCACCAACGGAGGCAGGAGATGCCCCAAATACAAGTGCAGCTGGCTGGAAATCTCTGCAGCCCTTGGTGCCACGACCTTTGGGGCCTCCAGTCTCCCATTAGTGTGGGCTTTGTGCTGGAAGGGGCCTTTCTGGGTCCTAGTGCTGCTGCTGGTGGAAGGGTCTGGCTGCAATCAGCTTTCGGGTCCCAGGAGGGCTATAGATAGGAACAGCTCGGTGCAAACATCTGGATTGCATAAATCCCAGCAGATGTGCTCCGAAGCATGGTACAGAGAGCAGCCAGAGGGCTCTGCCTGGGCTCTCGGGGCTGAACAGCAGGAGCTCAGCACTCAGTCTTTGGGACCTGATTTGGAGACAGCCATCTGCCCTGGGTCTGGGCAGGTGGCGCAGGGACCTCGGTGCAGAGCCAGCTCAGCTCTCACCAGCTTCATCTTTTCTGAAAGTTTTTCTGCCCTTTCTCTGAAACCAAACTGGCCCTCGCTGCAGGAGGCCTGAGCCTGGCTGTCTCCTGCTGCCATCAGGTGAGTGCTGCCATCTCCAGTGCTGGAGCAGCTCCTTCTTGCTCTTCTCCAAGAGCTGGGTCAGCCGCAGGTGATGTCCACCCAGGAAGGAGCATTTAGCACCCAGCAGGTCCTGCCCTCTGAGGTCTCCACACATGTTCCATGGTGGGACTACACAGTGGAAAGCAAATTTTCAAGGGAACACCTTTAAATGGGCATCCCAGATTAATTTCCAACTTACTGTGCGTGGCTTCCTCTCTTGAACCGGTGTGGAGGGCTATGGGAGAGGGCAGTGGTCCTGCAGAGTAGAAGTCTCCAGGTTTTATGACACTGGTGAGGCCGTTTTTCCTCATAGCCTGACTGCCCCTTGTCCTAATCATCTCTCCCTGCTTCATGCAGAGGTAAATGGTAGCAAAAGCCAGGAGGACTATCGAGAGGCTGGAAGACTGTGGAGATGGTGATGTGCAGGGGGGGACAGGGCTGAGCTGCAGATTGCCTTCTACTTGATGCATTAACTCCTTTTCTGCTGGTCTCTGCTGCAGCCTTTTGTAGCAGGGACTCAGGTCTTATCTGCCCTTGTGGTGGCTCCATCACCAGCCTCCAGCTGTAGGAGCCAGGAATAAGGAGCAACAGCGAAGCAGTTCATGGGCACGTGTTCCAGGTCTCCTCTGACAATTAAAGACCCCCACAGATGAGCAGATTCGTGTTGTCCCGTGTGTGTCTGCTGAAATCTTCCACTATTTGCCAGCAGAAAAGCCTGCCTTGTCAATGCTTGGAGCTGACAGCACCTGCTTGGATTTTCATGCTTTCAGACTGGTCTTTTTAGAATTCAAAACTTGCAACCTATTTTATTTTTTTACATTTCATTCATCCTGGTGGCTGAAAATAGCCTACACGGTTTCAATTCCTTTTTTTTTTTTCCTCTTTGTTTTTTAAATCATCAGTTTCATTCTCAGACAACCTCTTTGCTGAAAAAAAGAAACGTGTCTTCAGATTAAGAGCTCTGTCTTGGTTTAAAAGTTACTGGGAGCATGGCCCAAATAAGTGCTACCTCCAGGTGTCCTGTGCCCATAAATCGTGTCTGTGCTCCCTGGCTGCCAATTTCTCCCACAGCTACACAAACTCTGATCCTGAGTGATAAATATCAAAGGGCTTATTTTTGCAATTAATAAACTGATTAACAGACGTGTTTCTGAGGAGGGGGTCTGTGCCTGGGGGAGCTGATGCCTTGTGTACGGGATGAAGGCAGCCCCATGGCTCTGGGCTCAAACCAGCCCAAATCACTGCGCCCCAGTCCCTCCCTCTTCCAAGCACATGCACAAACTGTGCAAAAAGTTTCTAACTAAAACAATAAAACTGAATGATACTGTAATTTCAGATGAAAAGATTCCCTCAGTAGTTTTTTTTATATATATATATATACATGCATTTGTGCAAAGACAAAAAGCCACACCAGCAAACACCCACCACCATCACACCTTTGAAGGGAAGGTAAGGCAGCTGTGTCCATTAACGCAGGGAGGGAGAAGGGATGCAATTGGATATTACAGGTGAAAGGCAACTGTTAAGAAGTCTGACTGAAATCAAAACTGTGAGAAATCCTCCCTGCTGGGTCCCCGCCATAGCCTTTCCCATCCCGGTGCTGGCAGCAGGAGCGCATCGCTCCTGGCAGAGCCCTGGGAGCCAAAGCCCTGGAGCAGAGCAGGTCCCTGGTCCCAGGGCAGGTTCACGGGCTCGCTATAGGGCTCTGCTGAGCTCTCAGGCTGGTGGGTTAATTATTAGTCACCCTTCGCTTTGCATGCCTGATACTAGATTAACATCTGGTTAGTGCCACCGTGAGACTGTCTCCTCAGCCTCAGCTCCTCGCCGTGTTCCTCAGCTCGGGGCTGAGTCCCCATCACTTGGGCCAGGAATGAAAATAAGCAGAGAATCTCAGCTCTGCTGCCAGTTAGGCAGAGGGGACAGCTTCAGGTCTTCACTTGGGTTCGGTTACAGCAGCAACAAAGTTGTAACAGGAACTGATATTTTTATTCTTTTCATTTGCATTTGAAATGCCACTCTGGGGACATTATTATTATTGTTATTATTGCAAACGTGCGCCTTGATCTTTTCCAATCGTGACCGTGCTGCACACACAGACACAGACTCATCTCCTGCCCTGCAGAAACGGGTCATCCAAATTTCATTGCCTGACAGAAATTAATTGGGGCAGGAGGGAAGAAGACACTCTCCACCTGAAGAGCTTCTGCACTCAGGTCCACTTAGACAAGCTCTTAAAATCAGCTTTGCAACATTAAAGTTCCTCCTGAGTGTTATAATTTATTAATGATTAATTACTACGCAGCCCAGAGCAGAGGTTTCTATTTTAAAAATATTTTTGTGGCTAGTAATTTTGGAGTAACGCCCAGGGGAGGACCGTCACAGCTGGGACTCATGCTTGTAAGGTGCTCTACAAACATGGGATGGGAGAGGAATTGTAGCCCTGCCCCAGAGGAGCTGAATGCTGAGCTAAAGCCTGATTTTCTGAGACCTCACCAGCCCCCCAGCACCCAAAACCCTTATTGCAGCAGGAAGAGGGTCTCACGTGAACAACGCGTGTGACCAGAGTAGGTGCAGTTGTTGTTGCACGTGAAAAGAGTCTGGGTCCTGGAAACGAACCCTTGGATTTTTCCCAGGGCAATGTGCTTGTAGGAGAATAACAAACAGGAGATCGCAGGGGGCTCTGTCAGGTCACGCACCATCTGGTATCTCATTCTTGGCTCCTTGCTGGACTGAAGGGCTTGCCTTCAGCCCACCATCACTCTTGAGAATGGTTAGCATATGTGAAAGCTCTTGGCAGTCCCCAGTGCTGGTGAGGGAGAACAGGGCTTTGGGAGGAAACTGAGGCACACGACATGGGCTGGCCTCCTCTGGCCCTCCAGGTTAATGCTGCAACAGAAAGATTTGGGTGCTCAGATCTGTGCTCAGCTCACCAAACTGAGCTGGAGTCCATCTCGCTGTCTCAAGTGATGCTGTGATGTGGAAAGACATGGGCTGGTGGGTCAGCAAGAGGAGGAGAAGACACTCATTGCACCAGCTGGTCATGACCATCAGACCAGGAGCTGCTCCAGCCACCCTGTCCCCACACATCTTGCCAAGCACCATTGCTCTCTGTGTCCGGATGGTGATGGCTGGTTTCGTCTCACCATGTCTTCTCCTCCTCCATGTCTCACAGTTGTCTTCTCCTGGGGAAACCCACCCATCTCTCTCTGGCTGTGACAGCTGCCGGAGCTCTCACAGCTCTGCCGTGACAAGAGCTTTCTCTTGGCAGGTAACAGAAACCCACTGCCAGAAAGGGCTGGGATCCGTGGTGTTGCTTTTATTTCAGATGTTCACATTCTTTCCTCCTTGAAAACACTCAATTTCTTCCCCCTCAGCAGGGGAAAAATGAAAAAAAAAAAAAAAGAAGGCTGCAGGAAAGGATCTGGAACATGCTAATAACTGCACCCGCCTCTTGGGGCACATATCAATCTTCCCGTGATGTTCCCATGGAGATGACCCAATACGCCGTTCTCCCCTCCTTCCCTCCCAGAGCTCTTTAACCTGCTGCACAGGCAGGAAAAGTTTATAAAAACAAATCTCTGCAAATCTGGCTTGCAAAGGTTCTTCTAGGAAGGGAGACGTAGAGCCGTGGGGACTGGGACTGCAGCGGGGCTGCTGGAGAGGGGCAAAACAGCACACAGGAGGGGAGGTTCATCCCCTTGGGAGGGAGGACAAGGCTGAAGGAGAGAGGGGGACATCCATCTGCTGCCTGGGGTGTTCCAGGGAAGCTGCAGGATGACCTGTGCCCATGCTTACCCCGGCATAACGCCCCTGCCTGTCCCAGCTTCTTCCCTGCAGGCTCCAGAATGAAAGGCAACAATCACAGGGAGCTGGTTAACCCAGCCCCAGGAGACAACATCATGTGAAAATCATGGCTACATCTGCTCTGGGACTAGTAACCAGCTACCCACCACCCCTCATGGTTAGAATAAGCCAAGTGCCAGCTCATAAGGACAAACTCCCTTACAGAGGGAAAATATAGTTGTTGCATAAATACATCTTTACTCAATGAATTCCTCAGTTTTTCAAGACGTCTTCGAAAATTTGGGGTAGACAATGGCTTGGAACTACACTGCTACAGATTCCCAGTGACTGCATTGTGAGGCTGGTATTGCAGTGTGAGAGAGCACTCTCATTTTTAAATGTGGCTGGCCTGTTGCTTCCCTCTTTCTGAGCCCCTAAGATGTACCCTGTCACTGATAAAAGTTTTAAGAAGAAACCCTAAACTCACAAAAGGTGGAGTTCTTACACAGCCCAGTGACCCAAGACATGGAGAACCCAAAGAACAACCATGGAGATGGACCCGAGTCCTGGATGGGTGAAGGTAAAATTTGAGCAATCCACCTTGGCAGATTTAATGACTGTATCATCTGCCTCGGGGCAGAGCCTGTCAGTGCCAACGTGACAATCCCATGGAGACACAGCCTCACGATGAAGCCTGGAGCTCTCTCAAACTATAGCCAGGTGAGGGGTTGGGCAGGGAGCAGAGGAAAGTGTAGACACCATGGAAAGGGGTCTTCTGATCTACGTGTGGAACATGGTGTCTCCAGGAGCCAGACCTGCCATGGCTTTCCCGTGTGAGCCTCTTCCTCCACATGCTCGATCTCTGCCCCTCACTTTGATCCCTGCCTCCTCCCCTAAATCTGTCAACTGGTGACTGCCCTAACTCCCCCTCCCAACTTCACAGCCTGAAACCCTTCGAGGTTAAAACAAAAAAGAATAATAAAAAAAAAATTTTAAAAAATCCCTGTATCACCCCAGGCCCCTGACAACACCATCATTCTCCTTAAGTGTGTGTTAAAGATGCTATATAAAAATAAAATGTATCTTTTCTGATGACACAGAATCCTCGTCTTAAAATGTAATTTATGAGGGAGGCATAAATCGTGAATAGCTAGCATTGCTTTTGCTAACTCATGAGAAAAAGCCTTTGTTCTGAAATCTTGCCTATGGTGTTATTGGCAGCAATCATTCTTCCAAAAACCTCACCAAGTTTTATCTGAATTCCTTTGCAAACATCACTTGAGTCATCATTTCACAGGGAGCCATCATTTTGCTTCCAGGCAGCGTTCAGGTTATCCAGGCTTGGGCCACAGGTGGCCTGAATTTGGTAAATGCTGCTTCCCCTTTTCTCCAGCAGGGATTGAATGGGGGCTCTGGTTTCTCTCCAGACCCACCTGAAGTTCAGCTGCTGATTGGATCAAAAGTCAGCAGGAATACAGGCACATTTAGAAAGATTACTATCATTTTATTATTTTTTTTTAACATGGTTCTCCGACTGCCCCAGCAACGAGGTGGTGAGATTTACCTTTAAAAACCCATGAATTTTCATCACATAAGAAGATATTTGCAGAGTTTAATGAAACCAGATAGGGAAATCTGCTGCAAGGGGCTTTGAACACCTAAAGCTTGTGATCTCCTTTGAAAATTGGTGCCCCAAGTACCAATGACCTACTCAAACCCTTCCTGTTCTGTTCCAGCATTAACGGAGTCCCCCAGCCCTGGCCACCATGAGCTGCCCCATCATCACCTGTACATCTGTCAACACCACACCGCGATTCAGCCCAAAATGCCCTGTTTGCAGAGCAGAGCTACTCAGCTGTGACTACACACGCTGTATTTTCCAAACACGGCTAAAATCAGCTGCTCAGGAAGGCCAGCGAGATGAGATGAGCTGAGCTCCAGTTTTCTACCTCCTCTCCCTCTCAGGGAGTGCTCAGGGAGTTTAGTGTGGGGCTCCACCACCCCCCATCTCCACCTTCCGCTATTCAGCTGTCTGCTCTCTTTCTCCAGCACCGAGACCTGATGGATCCACAGGGTCCAAAGGTTTGTCCTACTGATAAAAGCCAGTGAAGTGACAGAACTGATGCTGAGGGAGGCTGGGGAATCACACTGCCAGGGGAGGACTTCGCTATCAGATTGGATAACGAGTTGGCAGGATTACGGACCAGGGAGCTGTAGGGGGGGATGACAACACAACCTCCAGAGAACTTCTCCAGCCTTGTTTTTGCTCAGTTTCCTTTGGATCTGTTGGTTTCATGCTTGTAGCAAGGTGATGAATAATTTTCCAAACCCGTTACAGCCACAGAAGGAAGCGATTCAGCTGCTGCATGAAGACATGGAGATACCTCCGTGCTGGTAGCAGAGTAGCTAGCAATAAAAGAGACCCAACCTAGAGATTGCTGGTGGTGTAGTTGCACAAGGGCCATGCCAGTCTGCAGGGGCTGTGTCCATGCAACTGCATCTCCCCAGACACTGCAGGGCACCTGACACGAAGGGGGGCAGAGCTGGGATGCACTGTCATGGGGGCCGTTACGTGGTGGGGTGCAGTGGGGGCCCTCACTGAGGCACTGTCACCCTATGGACCAGTAGGATCCCTTGCAATGAGCAGATTTCACCCTTCCCTGGGCCACATGGGGAATCACCAGCAGGGAGAACCCGACTGAGAGCAAGAGGGAAGTCGTGCCGTGTCCAAACTCCTCGAATCTCTGCTGGTCCAGGGGGGACACAGGAGAAATCCCACAGCAGATGGAGAAAGCCCCAGCAGCGCTGACCTGCGGGGAAAGCAGGAGAGAGAGCTCCGAGCACCATCTTGTGGCACTGACCGTGCTGGTGTGCGCTCTCTGTGCGCTTGCACTGCGGGTGCCGCACACTGTAGGTACCGCACACTGCAGGGACCGCACACTGCGGGTACCGCACTCTGCTGTACGGACGGCACACAGCCGCTGCTGGGTGTACTGCACGCTGCTGCGGGGTCTGCGTGAAGCCCACTGCTTTGTAGACCAAACTCTGCGCTGCTGTAGGGGCTGCAATAACGAGGGACAGTATTTTTTGCCATCCCATCACCCGCATGCTTCCCCTCTGCCCACAAAGGTTGAGTAGCTCCAGGCACCAGGGAAGTGTTTGCCTCGCCTTTAACCGTGGGAATCAACATATAATATTCAAACGAATTCACAGTCGCTCGAAAAGGCCAGTTCTTTGGCTTTTCTCAAGCTCTGGGCCAGCCTGGCAGAACTCTCTGTGCCACTGCAGGCTCTGGTGGAGAAGGTACAAGCAGACCTGCTCCCTCCCCTTCCATTACCATAAGTCAAACTTCAACAAAAGACTTTGTTTGGTTTTACAGAAAAATAAACTTAAGCCTTTGTAAACCCCTGCAAGAGGAGTTCTGTCCCCAGGTTATTGTCTCCATCTCCTTTCCTTTCCTCCATCTCACTTTGACCACCCTTTGCCTCACAGCCCTGTGCTCCAGCTCAGGCCCTTCTTTCATTTTAGGCAAAGAGTTTAATTCTAGGGTTGCCCTCCATTGGGATTTGGCTAGGAGTTTGTAATGCTCCAGGGTTATCTTACAAGTGCACAATTCTGGAGTTAAATCTTCGTGCAAGAAGAAGTCATCTTTCCTTAATAGACAATTAACAGAGAAAAGATAATGGAGGTTCCTGCTTGTTTCTTGATGTCGGAAAAAATCTTCAGCTTGAGAGGAAACCTGGGGCACAACCAAAACACCTGATCCTCTTGGGTATTTCAGAGGCCACGTAACATCCCAGACCTCCCTGTGCATCTGGGGGGAAGCAGAGATGTGTTATTTCATGTCTCTGCCTCAGTTTCCCCCCAGGAAGGCAAGGAGCATCGTGCTGCCCCAAAACTGTGATGCTCTGGTACACAGTGGTGGGAAACCCAAGGGTGAGGCTCATCGTAGAGAAACTTTTTCCTCTGGATTTGAGATTTATGGCATAACTCGGGGAGGCTGCAGGAAAGGGAAGTAGGGCTACAGATTCCCAGAAGATGGCACTCGTGGTCTTCAGATAAAGCCCCGGCTCGCTGAAGATGACTCCCTGTGAAGGAGCCAATAAATAGCCCTGGACAGGCTGTCATCCTGCGTGATTTAGGGACCAGAAATAGTGAAACTGTGGAGGTTTCTCAAAAATTAATTTTTCTAAAATGGGAGAAAGATGAAGCTAAGTAATTTTTTTCCTTGCAAGCCTCTTCCCTACGAGGAAATCAAATTTAACTCCTCTGCTGTTGCTGCCCCAGCAGGGTCAAGGTGGTCTTTGGTGGGGAACAACCCTGCCACCATGTGTGGCTGTCACACTGCTGGCCAGACCATCATAGAGTGCTCAGACTGGGGCATCTCACACCTTTGCCACCACAGTCCACGGGGCTGAGCTGGCTGACACATTGCAATGTTGTTCCACAGGATGGGGCAGGCAGCAAAGATTTCACCCAGTGTCATCAGGACAGGGCTAATTCAGGAAGGAAGCGGTAATTACCAGAGCTACATTTGGGTTAAAGTCCTGAGGAACCCCCTCCCTCAATTTTAGATCTGCAAGTCCTAGTAGCCTGGTTTACACATCGGCTCTCAAGACATACTTTAGCTTTAAGTTAAAGCACAAGGTGTTGTAAATAAGGTGCTGCACAAATCCTGGCTTACTGTTCTTCCTCACCACAACACCTCGGGCACAGGTTCACCAAGAAGTTTACAGGGTGATCCCCCTCCTTGTAGGGAGACAGGGTGGTTGGCCCCCTCCTCCTGATCAGGGAGGCACCTACCCTGAAACTCCCAGGATTTCTTTAGCTCCTCTTGTGTTACGCTAAGACTTTTTCTCCTCGGATCTCCCTTGTGTCCTGCAGAGCCTGGCAAGCTGGGTCTCTAGGTGGAAACAGGCTTAGCTTGGCTCTGCACCCAGAGCACAGCCGTGTCCTGTGTGCGAGAGGTGGCCCTGAGGGCCAGATGTGCCTGTGAATAGGAAAAGGGAAGGTGGCTCATGCTGAGCCCTGCAAGCCCAGGCAGGGCAGGGGTGAGGGCAGCCACGCAGGCAGGAGAGCTGCAGCCTGGCTAAAAGGCAGAAGCAGCATTGCATTATTTTTCCTGCTGCCCCAGGCCCCGAGGATGGTGATGGGTACGAGATGCCAAAGCCCTCGCGGGGCACAGGTGTGCTCGAGCCACTGGGATGGGCTGTTAGGATGCAGGAGATGAGTTGTGGTACAGGCTTGTGGGGGTGCCCGGAGCCTCTGGCGTGGGAGAGGTGATGCGGGTTAATCATCACAAGGGGAAGAGCCCTGCCAAGGAGCAGAGCAGAAAAATCTGACCTCTCCATCTAAAAAAACCTGCAAAATAGTCATTATGGGCTCACCCTCTTGAGACAGAGATGGGAGGGGATGCACCAAGGCTGACCGTGCTGGGTCAGGCCAGGTCTGCTGGCAGCAGCATCCTTTCCCCCCTGAGCTCTGGGACAGGTGCCTAGGGAAAGCACAGGAGAACAAACAAAACTGCCTCTCTCCTCCCACCACCAAAACCCACTCAGTGTAAATTATGCCCTAATTATTGAGCGCCGACTGCCCCCTATAAATTATGGATCTGTCACTGTTTGTTCCCCCAGGAGGTGCTGGGTAATTTTTGTGGTGTCTCTGCAGCTGCACTCCCTGTGCTGATCAGCCCTGAAAAAGCATTCTCAAACAGGGATTATTTTTTTTTTCCTTTCATCATTCCTGCCTTGCTTTTAAATAACTATTCATTGTGTAATAATTTAACAATTATTTGCTGCCGGTTTGACCGTTCCCTCCTGGTTATGGATCCTGTTGTTAATGTGCTAATCACACCTACATCCCCCCCTGCTTCCCTCTGCACTTGTAAATCCGGGATGGTGTTTTTGTGTTATTGTTTGGCTTCCTGGAATACAGCGTGGGGCTCAGCCACTGCTGCTCCGTGCCAGAAGTGGCCACATTCCCCTGGGCAGGACAGCTGTAACCAACAAAGCAGGCAGATGTTATTGGTGTGGAAAAAGAGAGGCTTAGTTCGAGATCTCACAGACGTTGCCCAAACACAGAATAAGAGACTCTGTCCCAAAGAATGTTTAAGCTACACCTCATGTTTTCAGAGCAGCAGAGCAATGAGAGACTTGGAGAAGTTGGCAGAGTAAGTCAAGGACAGGGCTGGGAGCAGGGCACCGGGGTGGAGGGAAAATAGCCATTACATACTGTATTTACATGAGGTTCTTCATTACAGAGATCAACCAATAACAAAAAGAATCTCATGTGATCTACACCTGTGTAAAACTGAAAGACAAGGGAGTCCAGACCCAATACATTCCCCATGAACCTAGTTAAGCAATAGATAAAGAGGAGAAAAAAAGGGTCTCTTCAAGGTAATGCAATATTGTCCTTGCTAACAGAGGCTGTATCTTTTACTAAAGACGAGGAGAAAGAATGGATCTATAAATGCATTTGTGAGTTGACATCAAGGTAAATAAGTTAAGAGGATGGTTCTCATCTCAGCTCAAAAGTTTGGAAACTGGATTATGAGTAGATTTGATTTATTGCACAGCAATAGGGTAAGGGACTTCCCTGCACCCAGAGTCAGCCCCAGCTTTGCCTGGGTTGTCTTCTCTGGTGCCCTCAGCCCTTCTGCTGCAGGTGGCAACTGGCACTTCACCCAATCCTCACAGATACTGAAGGAAAGAAGTTTGGACCACATCTCCCTCGATTGGCAAGGTGAATTGATGTTGGGAAGAGCTGCAATCTGCCAAAGCAGATTTGATACCCCAGCAGGAGAACAATGATGTACAAGAGAAAGAGGAAATCAATAAGTCCTGCTGCACCACTAGGATGGAGCACAGGAATCGTGGCTGAGCCTGATGCTTTTGAGAGTTTTGGAGCCACACAGGCACCTGCTGCCTGTGTTATAGTTGCTCCCCAAGCAGAACCACAATGAGTTTAAGGTTGGGATTTTCAAAGAGTACTTCCCAGTTGATTTTAGGAAGAGAAAAATGACATTAAAGCTGAGCACAACCCTGGGCACTTGGTGCCTTGTATTGCTGTGTAACGCAAATAAGAGAATGCAAGTGGCCTCTGCAGGATTTCTTTGGGAAAGACCCCAAAATCCACAGCCAGTCCAGTCACTGCAGCAACACCATCACCCCAGTGATAACATCTCTTCTTTGGAGGCAAAGGGGATCGTACAGACTTATTCTCAGCTGCACAGGCTGGAAAGGCAGCACAGATCTGTCCTATGTGCCATTTGAAAAGCTGCTTTCTCCTTGAGATTACACGATTACTGGGTATAATTGTTTAATAGAGTCACATCATCGTCCTCTTGTGTGAGGCAAGGGAACTGACCACATCTCTTTGTCAAGACAGAAATCCTAGGAGCCTGTATTAGCCACTTACTGTAACCTACAAGTTTTGTAAAAGGCATTTTTGATGGATGAAACTGATTCATGGGCTTGATAACTTGTCCCTTAAAAGAACAAAAATCCTTTTTGCCTTTTATAATGGCCGGAGAAGTTCTGATTATTTTTTTTTCAGCTCCCAACTCTGTTTTAAAATCCACAGTGAAGTCCCTTTTTCCTGCACTTGTGGCTTCTTCTTGCTCTGTAGACCTCGATTCTAAAACCCCAAGCTGCTATTCAGTCTCAGGGCACAGTGAGGTCTGGTCAGGGTTTACAAATGCCTCTGAGAAGTGGCCAAGCTGGGAGCATTTCACCTGATTTGAATTACATGCTTGAGACATTTGTGCAATGTCCAGTGCTGAAAACATGAGAAATAGACTTGTTTCCTCAATGTGCAATTTCAGGACTGTTCCTGACAAACGAAGCCATCTGCTTACCTTAATCAAGGCATCTTGTTATGGGCTGGTCCTAGGAGTAAGTATTAAACATACTGTACTGTGGCATTATTTATGACTTGCACTGACACTGCATCACTCTGTTATCCATACTTATAGAAAAAGACCCACTGTAAGTATAATTAGTTAATAAATCACCATGAGTGATAAACAGAATGATGGATGCAGGTTTCAGTTGATCACTTTTTTATTAAGGAGAGATAAATCAGCATCATATTGTTGCTGTAAACCTTTCAAATTGGTCAAAAATCTTGCCATGCTGAAATGCAGCAGGGTGGTGATTAACGTGTCAATTGTGCAGCAACAAATTGTACCTGATAATTGATATCAATCAATCCTTTTAATTTCTCTCTGATGTAATGGGTGTTATATATCATTCTGCTCCCCTGCCTCTTCAGCATGGCTTCTGCAACCTTTCCTCCTAAACATCTCCTCCAGCCTCAGCCCATGTTCCTGTGTCTGGCTGCTACAGCTCCTGCAAACCTCTCAGCCTTCTCCAATTAATCTTGTGTTGCTCCTGGTTATTGGTGTTGTGGTGCCACCTGATATGAAGAAAGGACAAGGCAGCCACCATACAGCCTTTTGGGGTTATTTTTCCTAGTAGCATCACTGTCAGAGCAACAAGCCTGCCTAAGGTTTGGCTAAAACCTTCAAGAAGGCAGAGGTTGATGTCAGCAGATCCAGGTGGGTCCTGCCATCCATCCAGGTCTAGAAGTTTTGACCTGTTTTATCTAATAAGGGGAGAAAATGGCTATAAGGAAGCAACATCCCTTCCTCCCAAGGAGCAGACTGGTCAGACACAGGGGAGGGAAAACACTGCAGTTCTCTTTGAGGAAAGAGCTGAATCAGAGATGCAGAGAGACTCTTGGCTTTGCACAACAAGCTCTTTGGTCTCTTGATGATTAGCCTCCACTCCAAAGTCAATCAGTATTTCCTTAAGTCAGGGCTCACGGCTCCAATTGGTGTTTTCATGATAAATGAATGAAATGAATTTAACCCCCATCCCTGCACATAATGCCCAGGGAGAAACATCTGTGGAGATCAAGACCCCACTGCAATTGTGATTTACGTGATGGTTGTGCTGTAGGTAAGCCCATCAGCTGGATGCCCTGCTCTGCAAC
>JAHREE010000553.1:287395-387432 GCA_033628505.1 Tringa tobata
CCTTTTAGGGGGCCCTGAAAGTGGAGCTTAAGGACTTGTAGCACACAGACTATTTCTTCTGCAGCAGGCGTGGGATTTTTTGTGTCACAGTACTGACATGTACACACACAGGGTAGGGACTCACGCTGCAGAGAGGGAGTTTTACCCTTCACTCAGATCCCCACTCTTTAAGCTGTTGTCCCAGCCCTGACTGTGCAGAAGTCCCTTCTTCCCCCAGCCCCCCTCCTGCTCAGCCACCCTGTCTGGGGGCACCAGCAGCAAGGACCCCCCATGCACACCTTACAGCCGAGAGCTCAAATCCACATTTTCATGAGAAGGTACAATTTTCCCTGCTAAATGCATCCAGAAATGATGCAATGCAACACAACTCCCTTTCTATCCACCCTTCTTCTTTTAAACCTTGAGGATTTCTCCCTTCCACTGAATTTTTGAAGTGGAAGACAAAAAGCATCTGACAGCATCCTTTGCCAGAGCCAATGCTGGTGATTCCAGGTACTGGTTGTTGTGTACAACCCAGGTACTGGTTGTTGTGTACAACCCAGGTTTGACACATGCTGTGCTACTCTTTGCACGAGACCTCAGGGCCCTGACAAAACTGCCCTCATGTTTACAAACACATAATAAAATACCACAGGCTTTCTTCAAGGACTCCTTCAGTCTCATGAAAGGTTCAGTCCAGAATTAAACCCATTTTACTGCCATTTCCAGTGCTTCCCACGNGAGACCTCAGGGCCCTGACAAAACTGCCCTCATGTTTACAAACACATAATAAAATACCACAGGCTTTCTTCAAGGACTCCTTCAGTCTCATGAAAGGTTCAGTCCAGAATTAAACCCATTTTACTGCCATTTCCAGTGCTTTCCACGACACCTAGAACAGCCCTAATATGCATCTGAAGACAGCACCAAGTTCTGCATAAAGGATTTTTGTACCTTCTTTGAATTACACATATTCTTCTAGTGGTTTGGCCAGCTTTTGTAGAGATTCTTGTACGTTCAGGACCAAGTGAATGGAAACCAGCACAAATATGCTCACGTCATCTACTTAGATTAAAGGTCCATTTGAAATAGGAAAAAAATAGAAATTTATGCCCTTAAACATTTTTCTTTGCCCTAAATTTAATCTAGGGGATTGACTGGACTCTACAAGAGAAGTTCAAGAAGTGAAATTAAGTAGGTGAGAGATTTATTCTTCCAGAATATTTATTCTTCCAGAGCTACAATGACCCCCTACCTTCCAGTAAATGTCAAAATTCCTCCCTTCCTCCTCAGATAAAAATGGACTGCACTTAAAAATGTAGCAACACAGGATTTTAGCTCCTACTGTAAGTGTAAATATAGCAACACATTAAGTAGAAACATCTAGTAAATAATGTTGACATCCCTGAAGGTGAAGTTGCTTCAAGTTTAACTCTTACAGGCTGGTCCACGACCAGGTGGCAGGAAGACTTAGTTTAACCACTATAATGGATTTTCTTCAGGGTGTTAGTCCCATCTTGTGACACTATTTGTCCTCTTCTGACAAAGTAAGCTTCTCCTCCTCCTTCTAGCCCCCCACCAATGAAAATGCCAGATTGGATTTTTTCTGGGATTCCTTAATATAGGGAGACGGTGCAAAACTCTGCTCTGGCTACAGACACATCATCAGAGAGTCTATGAACAGCTCAAAACCATGAATTTGCTTTAAACATCAATCTATCAGTTGTCAGGAATTTAAAACATTAACACATGGCTTGTAGCCACCTCCTCTACTGCTAGATGTGTTTTTAAACACATATCACCTGCCCCTTATGTCTTAATGTGGTAGTAACCATAGTTAGTAATATATTAACCCTTTACTACCAGAATGTGGGTATAAGGCACAGCTCAGCAGAAACCAAGGTAGAGAGGTCAGCAGCCCATGCAAGAGGTCCACTATTCCTCACGCAATTCAGTGGTGGCTCCCAGGGTGTATTCCCCCTCACCTCCAACTCTCACAAAGAGATTTTAGAAAAGCTACCACCATCAAGTCCTGCATAAATACAAGGCAGGAATCACTGCTTGAGCCAGACTTCTCAGCTCAGAGAACCCATGAGCCTAGAGACTTCCTTCTTTGAGCCCCAAAACCTAGAACCCCAAGACAGCAGTTAACATGACCATAGCTTTCACTCAAATGCCCTCACCTTTTTTCCTCTTTCCAGGCTACAAGGAGAGCCCACACAGAAAGAAACCACCCAGGATACCACAGCTTTTGCACAAGTTCAGCCTCTCAGAGCGCAGCATACCCCAAACACAGTACCTCTCCTGAAGATCTGTCCCTCCTGCAGCTCCCCTCCAAAGCAAACCAGCCCTCTCTGTTCCATCAACTCCTTTATATGTCATCCCACTCCTTCTTCCACCTGGACAGGGCAGGGACTGGCTCAGGTGGTCCCAGGCCTCCAGTCATCCTGGGACAACTGGAAGCAGCTGCTGAGGGGTGGGATGGTGTCTGCAGGAGCTATCTGTGTCCCAGGTGAACACAATTTCAGTTTGCTTGCCAGCCTGGCACGGCCAATACAGGTAGCAGTGTTAGGGATAAGTTTCCTGCAATAAAACTCTTCTTAAGTTGATATACAGTTATTCTCAAACCATAACCTTCCTCCCTAATTACCATGAATGTAAATGACCTCTGGTGTAAGGTTTATTATAACGATAATTGAGCTGTGGATTTTTTAATAATAACCTCCTGGATTTTCCACTTGATTTCCTGATTTACTTTATATTTCCAGGAACACATATAAGGGTCTGAGACTTCATCAGGCTGTTTATGCAAAGTCTGACCATGACCTTCACTGGTTGTCCAGGCCACACTCTCTTAAATCGTTGGATCTGTCCAAGCTTTTGGTTTTTCAAAGGTCTTGGGATTTAGGTGGTGTGATGTGGCTCCCACTGACTTGCTGTGGGATGGGGATAGCTGAGTCCTGCTGGAAGCTCAGGAATTTTACTTTTCATCTCTGGGTGGGCAGACAAAGCGCAGATCCCATCCTGGTGGAAGGAGGGAGTGTGTCCCAGTAGTGATATGGCTTAACAGGGAAGGAGCTCAGTATTGAGAATCAGGCAATCCCTGAATAAACTACATTGAGTAAACTGCTGGAGGAAGTTACAAACTCAAGTCGTGCTCTCTGGAGTTGGAGTTTTCTCAGAGCATTGGGGAACGGATCTCCAGGAAGGACTTAGGTCCAGAAGGAGACTTCAAAGGCAAGAGAGAGAGATCCACTCCCACTCTCCAGTCCAGTCCAAGCCACCTCCATGCACAGAGACATCTCAGGTGAAGACTTGTCCTGGTTTTTCAGGAAGATTAACAGCCAACAAAATCCCATCTCGTTTAAAGATTATCCTGTTCAAATCGAACACTGTGCTTTTACATTATTGCTAATGGAGAAAAGTACACAAATAATTAATAAATGTTAACTTGTCTCTGGGGCTTTCCCTTTTTTGCATGTTTATTTTTGTGTTATAAATGACATCCATTTTCCGCAGCTCACTAAATTGGCGGATGAGGAAAAGAGTCCAAAAGAAGAGCCATAATCCTCAAGGGGAAGAGCAAGCTGTTGTTCCAATCAAGATGTATCCTGACAAGTCAAGTTGGTGAAACCCATTAATTAGCACTTTTGGAAACAGTTGCAAAGTTAATTATTCTTCTTTCAGATGAAAGAAAGCTGATTTCTGGCATTTGCTTTGACAGTGACACGCGCTAACATTTTTAGAGTTGACATCCCTCAAGATAAATGATGCTCTGAAGTGTGCGTGCAAACATTTTGACTGGGAGCTACTGTGGCGAGTTGACGGCACTGGCACCTCTTACTGCAAATATTTTGCATCTGTGGGGATCGTGATCAAAGTTTGGAGGCTAAGGAGGAGGGTGGGGAAACTTCATTTTCCACTTCAGGGAGGGTGTGGGTGACTCTGGCTTTGGAAGGGAGGCAATAACATTGCGCAGTCCGTGCAATCTATTTTATCTAGATAACGTCAGTAGGGAATATAAAGCTTTCTAGCTAACTGTGCTGGCAAAAAGAGATCCTTTTTTTTATACTATCTGAACTGCTCTGCTCAAGAATCATCTTTTGTTCATGGCTCAATAGCAGCAGATGAAACAGAAGATCTCCAAAAGGAGGTTCTGTCTTGATATGATCAGGTGTCAGTTGGTATCAGCTCATGCTTATTTGAAAAGGCAAGATTTGGGATGTGGAAACTCAACAGAACTCTTATGCCAAACCCCAATGTCCTCACTGGGAAAGACATCAGTGTGATTTGGCATTTAGTCCCAAAAGCCCTTTTGCAATTTTGGAAGCTGCCTCGATCACGTCTTGCACGTACAAAGGCAGTGAGGAGAAGAGGTTATCTGTAAATATAAGTTGTTTAGGCCTCTGTTTAAGAATGCATTTTGATCCAGGATTGCACCAGAACACACACTTCAAATCTCACCCCAATAAAATTACATGCCTAAAACCTGGGCTTCCCCCTGCAATTTTTAAGGAGCTACAGATCCTCCTTCTTTTTTACTCCAGCTCTTTATGTCACCGACACGACTCCGTGGTTGATCCAGGTTGAATTACAGGACCCTGTTCTTTTGGTTTTAGTCCTTGTCTCTTGAAGTCTAAAGGGTTGGTGAGATGGGTAGAGAAAGCATTCCTAAAGCAGAGGAATGGCTTTATAGAGGAGCACTGCTGGGGGAACACGCTAATCTCAGGGTGACAAGCAAGAGAGCTGAGTAACTCATCTAAGAAGGTCAAAGTCTTCCCAGTAAATGACAAAAGACCCTGTACCTTTAGTTGTCTTCTCCAAGCCCAGCCTGGTTTGGGTGCACCTTGGGGCTGGCCTGGCAGGGGAGGATGCCCAGCTCAAAGCACTTCAGGGTGATCTTCCTCTAACAGCCCAGCCCTTAATGAATTACCAGCCCAGCATATCTCCTAGGGGCCAAACCACCACTTTGGGAACCTGTTGCTTGTTTGATAAGATTCTTCAGCCATAATAAGTGCAGGCAGGTACATGAAAAAAAAGGAAATTGGTGGTAGAAAAAGTATTTAATTTGCTTTTCAATCAGCATGTGGGGGGAAAAAATTGAACTAGGAAGGTGATCTAAAGGACTACTTAGTTGGTATGCGATTCACACACACGGCAGGGCAATCAAGAATGTGGAAACACCGGGCTCAGAGGGCTCGATCCAACGTGGGAGGCAAACACCACCTTTTCCTTCGGGGGGGAGCCAAAAAAAAAAAAGGACATGCGCTAGCATGCAAGTCCTTGCAGACAGGCTTGCTAGGCTGAGACAGTTTAGTAAGGACAAGGCGCAGGAAAATAGAAAAGAAATAAATAACTTAAAAAATTGCTTCCAGCAGTTCTCCACTTTGCGAGGAGCAGGGAGGTGGCAGTCCTGAGCCGAGAGACTCGGCCTCCCGGCAGATCTGCCGCCCTCCTTTTTGCATATTCCTCCGTCGTACATAATACTTATTGCTGCACAAATTGCCGGGATTATTTTCTCTTAACTGCTGATGGTTTTTACAGACTGTAATTGGGGGTAGCGTTTTGTAATTTAGTGCCAGAGGGGAAGGTACCTGTCCAGGAGACTTAACTTTTTTCTGTGGACATGCACGGTTACGGCAGGAATACTGGCACAGAGGGAGGTCATTTACCCGTTCCCCACTTTTCTGTGCTGTACTGGAAGGTTTAAGAGGTTTGGAGCATTTTTCAGTCAATGTGATCAAGAAAAGATTTTTAAATTTATCAATAAATTGACCATATTTCATCTCCTTCTGCAGCATTTGTGATAATACTAGGGTTCACTTAACAACTGTAGTAGAAAGGATTTCACTCTATATAGTAAAGAAAAAATCAAAGATTAAAACAATTTACTTATTATGATGTGCTGTGCTGAATTATGCCCTGAAATTATTACTTTTAAACCCACTGTCTGATAATTTACCCCATTTATCTAAGTATGATTTTAATCAGGATATTTATCAGCCTTGGTTTAGTGTATTAGCGTTTGATTTATTTAGCAATGCATATATTTATTTACATTTTAGCTTCCAAGTGAGTCATTCTTCTGACTTTGCAGTCAGAGGTTAAACAGTTTGATCCATCCTGGGGCGGACACAAAATGTGGAATAAACAAGTACAGGGAAAGTGCAGGCCATGAAAAACAGGATTAACTCTACATTTACACCCCTAACAGGCAACACTCATTCGGTGTTGCAAAACCAGTCTGTACGGTAACACGATTTCTGTACCTCCAGATAAGGAAATTACTTATTGCAATTCCTGTGGTGTGCTGAGAAAAGAAGATACATGTGAAATTTGAGGGGAAAACCAAAGGTAGGAGAAGGAAATAGATGCTGCTGTGTTTGGAAACCCTTGAAAATGTAAAGTTGGGTCCAGAAAGAAAATAAAAACACCCACAGATATATTGTGATTATTCATTTTCTCAGGCCTCTTATGTCCATGCCCCGGCATGTGGGGAGCATTCTCGGGATTTCTTCACATGTTTTGGGCTGTGGGGATGGGTGTGCAGGATGCTCAGAGGGCAGCAAGCAGCGCTGCCAGGCAGCGTGTGTCCACCTCGAAGCAGTCGGTGCCTGTAAATACACCTGGTACCGAGATGCCTCCCGCTCACACGAGCGCATTTCAGCCCTCTGTTCAGCTTCACCCCCTCCTCTTCCCAGGGAAAAATGCAGCAGGGGGTTTGTTTAAGGAGATGACACAGTCCATTTAACATCCCCCGTTAAGATGGGGCAGCTGGAGGGGGTGGAACGCCCGAGTGGGACGCGGGGAAGCAGCTCGATGCTGCAGTACAGCCTTCATCTTGTTGCACAGGGACAAGAGATCTTCCTTGCTGGCTAAAATATACTTTAAATGACAGAGCAGGGAGAGGGAAATGGGCAAGGACCACGTTCCCATCGTTTTCTCCTCTCTTTGGTGCCCTCCTGGGGAGCCTGGGCTGTGGCTGCGGTGCTCGGCGCTGGGGGACATTGGCAGGGCCAAGCCATGGTCAAGGTGCTACGGGTCAACTCTGCTGAAAAGCTTGAAGCCAGCTCAGATGATAGCCCTGTTGTCCCCAGATCTTGGTGATAACCTGGCTCCTACAGCTGTTGGCTGCAAAGTAGCGGTTTGGGAAAATGGTTGGGTGCTCTCCAGGAGAGGAGGGGGGATCAAACTGGAGCTGTGTAGGCAGGACTGGAGACGGGGACTCCTGGGCTCCCGCCTGGCACTGCTAAATGATGATGATAATGGTTCCCTTTGGGAATGCATCGAGGTCTATTTATCAATGTTTGCTGAGCGCTTTGGGATCCTGGAACAAGGTGCCGTGAGGCTTATGATAAATGGCCTTCTTCACACTTGGCTGTGGTGGCAAACAAATTCCCGTTCTGCAGTTCTGGAAATAAACCCTAATATTTTGTTAATCTGGAACAGATTTTGTGCTTTATACTTTATATACACATATATTTCTCAATATAGTTCCAGTAATTAACTATTAGCTAATTGATATATCTTTTTTCTCTCTCTAATTTGTTTCTAATTATCATAGATAAAGGTTGTATTCTTTATTAATGTAGATGGTTACTTATTTCTACTTGTATAACTGGAGTAACGTCCTGACCCTGACCAGGATCCTGCTCTGTTGGCTAAAAGGCAAAGCACAGAGAGACACAAAGTCCCTCTCACTGATCTCCTGCGTATACGAGCCAAGGCTATGGAAGGATAGTTTTTCTGTTCAAATCACCTTATTGTGGTGTGTGTGATTGCCCCTGAGCAGAACCTGCCCCCATTGCACACATGGTGACTGCAGACCATTCTCTCTGCCCCTAATTGTCAGGGATGACAAAACCAGCCTATATTTGCCAGGAAAATGAGGGTTCATTGGGGCTGGCCCCTCCAGATGTGTATTGGCAGGTACACAGGATCAAGGATCAAGTCTGGCCCAGAAGAGATTGCAAATTATTTTCCTAGGAAGGCTGTCCCATTAGGAGCCCAGTCACTTCTCCATTAAGGGCAGGAGACCACCTGGAGTGATGAACACTGGATGTCCATGGAGGGCAGCCAGGCAGCTCCATCTCCTGCTCCACCACCTTCATCCCCACAGCCAGGCTGTGTGAGGGGGAGCAGATGCAATTGGCAGCGGGTGAAAAAATCCCCAATGGGCCAAATTATCCCAAGGAATCTGGAGGGGTGGAGTTGGCCACATGCATGGTGCTGGGCTGGGAATGGGCCAAATTATCCCAAGGAATCTGGAGGGGTGGAGGTGGCCACGTGCATGGTGCTGGGCTGGGAACCCGATAGCAGTGTCAATGGGGACTGATATCATCAGACACAATGGATGCACCGAGGTGTAAATCAGGAATAATCTCACCAGCATGAAAGGGAAATCAGCCTTGGGCAACACCAGAACTGGCCTGCTGAGCGACAGAGGTCCCTCTCTTTCCGTCCTCTGTGAAAAGATCATTTTGCATTATATTGCAACTCCCTTCGCAAAGGAAAAAAGCAAAGGCCTCCCTGATTTTCTTGAAGGGACCCAGAGATAAAGACTGATCACATTTCACAGTAATTGGACCTTCATATCTATAATTGCATTGATTTCTCCTAAGTTTCAGGCATCGACTCCGGTGAGCGGGAGAGCATTGCAGCAGGAAACGGCTGCCAAGAATCCTTCTGCATTTGGGAGGTGTCGGGCTGGGAGGCTCACTGTAGTTTGGTAACTGGCATTGCAAATTGCTTTATGAACAGTTTAATGCATTTAAGAGGGTAATAATTTCAGATCCTACCATACGATTTGTTGCAGTGGTGCAGAAGCGTATCTAAAAACTTCCAGGGTGAAGGGAGGCAGGGGAAGGAGGGAGGAGAAGAAGAGAAAGCAACGGGAGGGAGGCACTGCAGAGGGGTGGAAAACCTAATTGTTTTAATCATGCTTGATATTATACTGTGAAATTATAATTAACTTAAGAAGTCAGTCAAAACCAGTTAATAACTGTGGTGCAACGTGGCTGATTTGAAGTGGTACACGGAGGGGAGAGGAGCCCACGGCGGCAGAGCTGCTGGGCTTCAACCTTGCGAGCTGAAGCAGCTCAAAGGCTCTCCAGGGGGTTTGGAGGCTCTGCACAAGTGGGGACCAGCACACACATCATCAGCCAAGCCCGTATCACCAGTGCTAAGTCCCTACAGCACTCCTGATGGTGGATTGAGAAGCGCTTTCCTAAGGAGGATCAGCCTTCCCAGTAGGTGGCTACGGGAAACTGAGGCACAGAGAGAGAAAAGGGTTGGTGAAATGTCAGCAGGCCACTGCCAGAGCTGGGGAAAGCGGTGGCAACCAACTAAAGAAAGGATCAGAGCTGACTATCAGCCTGTGCTTATGTGGCTCTTGAACGGCAGCCTCTGGAGATTACTCAGTTTGCTCTTTAAACATCCCTTTTCTTTTGCTCATGGGAGGGCAAACCTTTCCCTGTGACTCTGTCGCAGTCAAGAAAAAAGCAGCCCTTAAAATGAGAGTGCATGTATGGGCAAACCCTCGCCTCCTTCACCCATGTAGCTTTGTTAAAATATCTCGGAGTATATAGGTAAGTGGGAACAGAGTTAGAGCTGTGCAGTCTTCATGGCTTGTATACTGTGTATATATGGGTATAACAGGGGTTAACGAGCAAGCAAGCTGGGATAACGAGAGTGTCTTGATGGTATTAATATCCCCAAATACATATATAGATGTGGATAGTGCTGAACCCTACGGGAGGCTGGCGGCGATAAGGGTAGTGTCACTGTAACTAGCTACGAGGACATAGCAGAAATATTTGTCACAGAGAAGATGCACCTAGGAAACCTCTGTCTGTGTGTGCCAGATATTGCTGTCACCGATTGCTGTAGCAGGGCAGCAGCGTATATATTTACAGTCTGGAGGATATATTGGGAGCGCTGGGTGATGGCTAGATATCAGCACGGACAGAAAAACCCGGGAGGAAGGAATTAGAGTGCGGGAAGAGGTCTGAAATCTCTTCTTAGGAGATGTGTGCTGAATGCCTGGCACTGAATTTGTGGGAAGCGTTGACCACTGAGGCGCTGCAGAAAAGGAGAGATGTTCTGAAACAGGAGCTGCAGCACTCCAGGGTTTGGGTATTTCCCACAGCCAGGTGGGGTGAAACACAGCACCCCAGGAGATGGCTGTGCTCTGAGTGTCACCAGGAGATGGCTGTGCTCTGAGTGTCACGGTCCCATCAGACCCCGGGCTTTGACCGGCGACAGGCATCGCAGCAGCGCAGCTGGGGACAGCTGTACCGTGTCCTGCCATCCCTCTTCCTTACAGCAAGCTTATCGGGAGGAGCAGAGGAGCTTGTGGCTACAACATGTGCAAATATGGCACCAACACAAGTGCATGGTGCTGTAGGTGGATGCCCAGCCCACTCCCTATAGTGGACTTCAATGCCTCTCCTGGAGGTGCGACCCTCAGGTGGCTGAGTGACTGGCCAGCCCATGCAGAGCTGGGTTCTTGCTTGTCAAGCATCCTAAGCCTATCCTTCCCATTAGTCTCAAACCCAAGAATATATGATTACTGCACAGGATGTTCACTGTTACAACCAGGCCATCCTCCTATCCACTCCTTTGTGACTGTTTTTGGGGGTCCATGACCATTGCTACCATGGGACCAGCCCCAGAAGAGCAGTGCTGCAGCAGGGCCAGGAGCTTGACAAAAACAGACAATTTTGGATCAAGCGGGGGAAATTCCATGGTGAAGGCCCCCCTCCAGATTACACCAGCTGTGGTTCCTGCTCTGGGGCACGCATGGAGCGAAGGCACCTGCTGGTAGGTGAGGAAGGGTTGTAGGACTATTGGGAACAAGGCAGGCTTTTCCTTCCTGGGACACCTCACCACGCTTTGGCCTTGCTGGCCAACTGGTGGAGAGGAGGTATGTTGGATTGTTTTGTGTTATGCATTCTTTATCACCTTTGGAAAATATTACAAAATATAACTTCGAACAGAAATATGCGAGCATTACAATAAAAAAAGAAATATTACAAAATATAACTTAGAAGAAACTTAGAATATACTGACAATTGTAAAGTTCCTTGGAAGATATCTGTCTGTCCATCTCTTCATCCTACAGTCGCTTTGGTTAGGGACTACTGTTAGAAGGACCCAAATGAAATCAAAAGCCCTAAAAACATTAAAGGGTTTCTTCCTCACCCTGTCTTATTTTATTCCTCGTCAGTATTTCTGTGACAACTCAGCTCCAGCAGCCCCAGGGGACAGGACAGAGAGAGGAGAAGGAGTGGAAGTGCCCTTTGACTAAGTGGGCATTAAATGTTGGCTAACAACCGAGAGACGCCGTGTGACTGGAGAGAGGGGGAAAAGTTAAAAAGAAAGAAAGAAGAGCTTTTCAATATGAGCATTCATGTAGTTTTGACAGGAGCAATTTATCATGGCTATGAAAGGCGGCTCTGCCTCCACTGCTGAAAGACAGCCTGGTTAAACTTTTACCTGCCCCTCTGAAAAGGGTGCTGTGCCGCAGCCGGGAGGGGATCGCTCCCTGCTCCGGTGATGCATCTTTCCCCGGGGTCTGGGGGCGGGAATGGCAGTGGTTCCCAAACAGCTTGTGCCCATCTGTTCTGCACAGAAAGAAAGACTGACAAGGAAGGGGGAGGGAGCGTGTGAGCCAGGGAGCCGGGGGTTTCCGGATACCCGCACGGCATCGGGAATGCCGTGATGTGATGGGAGCAAGGCTGGGAGATGCCCGCCTCCCCCCCTCCCCAACCCACCCAGGAGACGCTGCAAGTTAGCCCTGAGGATTTCACCAGCCTCCTTTAGCTGCCATGGAGCTATGAGAGATTGTGGAGCAATGCTCCTAAACTAGACAGCGAGGTGACCTGACATTTTGGGGTGTACATCACTGGTGGCACGGCAGGTCGGCAGCAGCGGAGCGGGGGAAGCCATGGGGTGCAGGAGGTGACATTCCCCAATATGTAGGAGGTCCTGTTGACATCCCTAGAAATTGTATGGAAGAAAGAGGAGGGATTATCCCGAGGAAAAAAAAAAACACCAAAAAAACCCAACATAAAAACACACCCCAAGGATATTGAGCCGAGATATTCCTTTGCCCCAGGGTTTGTCATGGGGAGAAGTGTTGGTTCTGCACCAGCCCACGGCAGGTGGGAGCCCAAGCTGGCCGGGATGCCCTGCATGGGCTGCTTTTTGCTATGCTCTTGCATGAATTGAAAATTTCCTGAAAAAATAGTTTTCCACCAACAGTAATGATCCATCTAAATTAAAGCATTCCACTGCAGAGGGTGGATTTTGTTGAAATTTTGGATGGAATGGTTAACAATTTCCATAGCCACATTTTTTTTCCCAATAACCTGCTGGTATTAGGCGACATTGTACTATATTTTCAATATTGCACATACTAAAATCATACCATTTAAATTGCTATGTTTTACATTGTGTGAAAGAAGCCAACCAATATCATAATAAAACTTTTCATCTCTATCAAAATTAAACTTTTCTTACCCTTCAAAAGCTTCAGGATTCTCCATTTTACCCTCCCCTCCCTTGATGAAGATAGAATGACATTTTGAAATCTCAGATCCGTAGCCACATCTGACTTCTTGCCTGCCTGCGCATCCATCAGCACCTGCCCCTGTTTAGGCATGAGAGGGACAATTTATATTGTTAGAGAGAGGAATGTGCTAAAGCATTTCCCACGTTGCAGGATGAAATCCAGCAGTGCTGTTTCACCAGAATAAAACCCAGTCAACTCCCCTTTGACAGCTAAACAATTCCCTGACCGTGACAGGGCACACCGAGTCGTCAGGGATGTATAGTCACACACCAAAGAGCTGAACTCACCTAACTTTAACCATCACAAATTCAAGCTTCTTTTTTAAGCCAGTAATCTGCCTTCTCTATAGATAAATCGGGAGCAAGAGGGAGATAAAAGTGCAAAAGACAATTTCTTCCCCTCTGAAATGCAATGTCCGAGACGTGGCTGAAGGCAGCTGAGGGTGAAATTCATCTTATTTCTTACCCTCCATGTGTTCAAGTCTTGTCCAAAAGCCGTGGGACATTTGATCACGTTGAGACAGCTTCACAGAAATACAAAGTTGTTCTAAAGACTACCCTGAGAGCCCTCACGCCGGAGACTCTGACCGCATTATATTCGAAGCAGAAGGGGCATTAAGTGTACAGATATTCCCACTAGGCTTTTCATGTCATTAATTGGTGATCTTCAGACTCTGAAATAACATTTTTCCCCCTCACATTCCTTATTTTATTATCCCCAGTTCAATACACATCAGTGCGGTATGAAGCAAACTAGTTAGATATATTAGGAATTATTTAAATTAGAGAGAGATGTATGGGTAGTTAAATACTCAGTCTTCTATTCTACCCTAATTACGTATCAAATTACACTCAAATTATACCCAAATATAGATGTAGGGAGGTAGTCCTGAAATCTCCAGGAGGTATCAGTGGGAGAAGGGTGAAATTAAGCAGGTGGTGCAAGTAGATCTGAACTAATGCAATATGAAAACCACACAAGACTATCATTTTCCATTGTGTCCTCTTATTACCAACATTTGCTTAAAATTTCCTTGCAAACAGGACTCAGTAATGAATGAGTGTTCTCCGAGCCTGGAGGAAGCAGTTTATTCTTCTAACGCAAGAGAATTTTGCTCTTGATTTTAATGCCCTTCTCATTCTCATTCCTCTTTGTGAAAACAAGGGCGTTCCAGCACTAAAGCAGGTTTGTCACACTGTCCTGCAATCCGGGAGCTGGTGGGACAGACTGATGCCTCCTGAACTGGAAAGTGTGTCTCTCAGCAGCAGATTTCAGTTCCTAGTTGTCTGAGCTGCAAATGGATGGGTCCATGGATGGGTCCATGCTACATCCATGCCTTGATTTACTTGGTAAAATGGGTTTCATACCCTTGAACGGCTTTCTAGGGGATTATAGAAACTAACTGAGCTCTGAAAAGTACCGCGCTGCCTGGAATTTCTTCTTTGAAATCCTCCTTTCCCAGGGGACAAGAGCAGATCCTCACCACAGCACGGTGCCAGCCTGGTTTGGAGAGTGCTCCAGAGCCACGTCCCTGTCCCCCAGAAGGGCTGACTGCCCTCAGTTCTCCTGGAAAGGGCACGATGAAGTTGCGCAGCAGCCAACCATGTCACTACAGCTAACGGCTGCGCTTCTGCCACGTCCTGGCTCTTTACCACTGCAAGCCGTGCTGAGACACCCACCTACTTCTCAGCTGGAGAGATGTTTCTGGCATCAGCTTTGGAAAAAGCAGCAGATGGTCCCTGAAACCAGGTGTCCATCCAGCAGAAACGAGTAGCAAACTCTACAGCTGCGGGAAACATCATCGTTCTGTTCCTTCTGTAAGAGGAAAAACTTCCCTCACCCTAAAATAAAAACCCAAACAAACCCCCAAACCTGCCAGGAAGATATTTACGGTCTTTGAGGACCTCAGGATCCAACATTCATGCTCTTGTGTTATTAAGAATATCTCTATGTCAGAGTGTGATAACAGCAGGGTCTCCAAGCGAGAGAAGCAGATTACCACCTCACATCCAAGGTGTCCGTCCCCATCAGCTACTGCTGGTGAGAAATAACAAAAATATATTGTAATTAGGGGGATGGTCCCTACTTCTTTATTGTAAGGCAAATTATATATTCACGTGGAACCGACAGACTTCAGTTAGACTTCACCATTTTTTTGTGTTGTTATGAAGCAACTTGATTAGCAAATAGTAAAAAAAATCTGGCTTTTGCAAATGAAACATTTTTGAAGCGTTGCACCAACAGGCAGGGTGACAGATGCCTACTGGCAAGGAGCATGCCTTGCCTTGGCTTTTTAAGCCAGGTCCTGTTGGTCTGTACTGCTGGTGGTGCAGGGCAAGCAGCGGTGATGCAGTGTAGACATTCCCATAAAAAACAGGTTTATCAATGGTCCTAGTTTGCACATATGGAAAAGATCACAGTTGCATGAGCTTATTGATGGTCAATGCGGTTGCCTTGAGCACTCTGAAGTCTCCTCTTTGTCAACAGAGCCAGGCATACGGGACCACAACACAGAAAGTGCGTTGGACCCATCAGCCAGCCTCTCTCTTCTCTTGACGGGAAGGTCCATCCTCTGAAATGAGCAGAGCGAGGTCATGTTTCACTCTGTGTTGTACAGCGTTTTTGTTTGTTTATTTTGCACATGGTTCCTGGTCAGTCTACAGCAGCTTGTGGCTTGACATTTGAAATTCAAGCTCTGAGTGGCAATGGCCGGGTTGATTTGACACTTAGGTCACATATTACAGCCTTATTTTCTCGTTGAACACACTTGGCTTCTAGAATTAGAGGCTTGCTTGGTCCACATAGTTCTATTTTTAATTTTAGCATTTGCCACTAAAATTTTAGGACAGGATCTCTAGCTTTCTTGGTATCTGCACAGCATCCAGGAAGGAGTCCTAAAGGCTGGGACTAATGTCTTGTGCTACAGTACTAAAAGGAAACAGCCAATATATTTGTTCCTTGTATATTATTTTAAAACACCTGATTAAGAAGAAAAGGGATCTGAATTCGAGTCAAAGCAAATTTGTTTAAAATATGAATTTTTAATAAAAACCCCTTTTCATTCCTAATGGAGTATTTTTCTAACCCCTGCTATTTGTCTTTCTGCCGTGCCTGCCCCCCTCGTGCTGAGCAGCAGCAGGATCTGGACATGGGCACCGCGTCCTGCCGTGCCAGACCTGGCTTTTCCCACCCGGGTCTCTTCGCACACCACAGAGGCACCGTTCCAGAGGGGAAGAAAAAAAATCTATTTGCATCCAATCGACTGAGCGCTTTAAGTGCTGAAACTAGTAGACCAAACGAGTTTATTAGATTATCATTGCGGAAGTTAATAAAGAATTAATTTCTCTTCATGTGACATCCAAAGGCAGTTATTTCAGTGGCCTGTCCATTTACACAAAGCCAAGTATTTGTCAAGTGTCAAACTCAATTCCCATGACCCAGGCCTCCTCAATAATTCTGGATTAGGAATACCCTTAAATGACATTACAAAAATTTTATTCCAAGATGCATTGAGCTCCTGGGACTACTCAGGAATTTCAGGTTAGTGAAGGTTATGCAGTCAGCAAAAGCTTGTTGGATATAAGATGTGGAATGGAAGGATAGGGTGTGCAATGGTTTTGTGGCAGTGGAAGGCAGCGTGTAAGAAAGAAGCAGCTGATTTCCAAAGGGGGATCTTCTATTCTGTTTCTCTCCCCTGGAAATGATGCAAAGAGGGCTGATCTGCATTGCAAAATAACCAGCCAGTGTGATCTCCAGCAAAGGAAAGGCTGCGGTGCTGCCGTAGGAAAAACAGCATGGGTGCCGTGAGGAGGAGGAGGAGGAGGAGGAGGAGGGAGAATAAAGCCATCAATTGCTGCTGTGGGAATTGAGTGCTATAAAATGTCTTCATTCAGTGAAAGAGTGGAGAGTTTTGCACGTTCCCAACTACCAAGTCAGATATGAAATGGAAGAATGAAAGAAAGAGGAATCTGGTTTTTGTTTTCCTTCATTCAGTAGACTTAGGCCCTGACCAGCAGAAACACAAAGCATACTGGGTAGACACAGAGCCTCTTCTCATTCCTCTAGAAGAGAAATGGTGTAGGGGCTTAGACATGGATTCTAGGTAAAGGATGATGTCTACTAGACAAAAAGAAAAAAAGAAAAGTTCCATTTACATCACTCAACCCATCAGAAAAAGAGAATCCTTGTGCATACATTGACATTATTGTATTTCAAGGTTATATGAAAATGGAGAGCTAGATGGTAATCAGTAAGAAGAGGTGCTGAACACTGGGCCCCTTTTGTTGGGATAATACACCTTTAAAATTTAAACGGACAGTCTCAAGCATTGTTTTAATCATTATTAATTTTTTGTTTGAAGGAATCACTCCATCATCTCAACAAATGAATTTCCCTCCCTCCCCTCCATCTCCCCCACTTCTCGCCTTCCTCCTTATTGCCAGGACATTACGAATGCTTCCATCCCACCTTCTGATTAATGCTGGAATAAAGTATGCCTGAGAGCTGGGGCCAGGATCTTCAGCTGGGAGCCTGACCCTGCAAGTTTCTGCATGTGGGGAAAACAAGGACCTGACTCTGTGCTTCTCTCCTAACTCAATACCTGTGTCTTCTTTATTGATGTGGGAGATGGCTGTGAGCAGAGCTTGGGAACAAGAGTGGGCATTTCCCACCCTTGCTCTCAGGAAATAACTTAATAATAACTCACTGCCCAGCAAGGCTTTGAGAGCGAGACCTAACCTAACCCTGTAGCCTGAAAAATGTCTAGGGTGCAATATTTTTTGCCTCACTGTGGCTGCCTAGAAGTTAGGTGACTAATCCAAGCTTACAGTCTAGACTTCCTTGATTGTCCTGGGAAAAAAGCAGGGATCTCCACAAACTGATTCATCTTCCCTAAGATGCTTGCTCCAGACAGGAAGGTTAAATCCTCCTTTGGAGGTGCTCATCTTCTCTCCTGATTACAGAAGAAACTTGGGCTACCAACTTGGACAAGGTGCCCACTGGAGAAGCTATGTTAGGTGAGCTGTATCCTGCCCAAAGGAGCTTTGCTACAGGAGTAAGACTGAACTAAACCTTTCTTGTCAAAAACTTATGGGTAGTGTAACGCAACAGTCTTCAGTAAAACAAAAAAGGAAAGAAAAAGCAGACACAATGTCCATAACACATTTGAAACATAGAGTTAAGCAGCCACTCAAATCTCACTATTTATTTATGCTTAGCTTTAACCAGCTGTAAGTTTGCAATTAAAACTAAGCATGTGCTTGATTGCTTTGATGAGCTGGGATGAACAGGAATGTTTCTTACCACCTTCAAAGCTGCACGTAGCTACACGAGTACCTGAGATCAGTGAGTTGGCTTTCCCCCAGTGGGGAGGACATGTGCCAATTGCTATGGGTTGTTTAAGCCCACTTGAAAAAGTTAACGTTAGGAGCTTTAATGCAACCATGATTTAAAACATTTCAAAATCTGGACAGGTTGGCATTCTCAAGATTTGCTGTACAAAAAGTATCTACTTAATTTCTGTGCGCAGGAATTACGATGGCCACAGTTTCTCTGATAATTAATCTGGAAAAGGTTGTTCAGCTGGTTATTTGACCAAAAAGCTCTTGTACCTGTGCTTGCTGTGGGGTCAATTACCCATGGAGGCTGAGGCACGTGGGTAATCAACCTACAGTTTCATCCTACCTGCGACAATTCTCCACAGGAAAGAAACAGCAAACTAGAGATAGTTCCAGCATTTGAGCTATGCTGAGGATCTTCACCACCTCTTCACCTCTCTTCACCTCTCTTCTGCCCAGATTGGCCTAAGTGGGCAACATGGCATGAATGCACACATGCTTCTGGCAGTGAAAGGCCCAGCAAAACTAATTTTCCCCTAAATATTTCCCATTCAAGTATCTTGGAAATGAGAAAGTGGGTGACAAAAAATGGGAGAGGGTGACACAAACAGCTGTGACACTATAGATCCTCTTATTGGATTCTTTGCACCTTCGAAGTTTAACCTGTTTATATGATGTTATACACCTCCAGTTTCCCTCCCCCGGGTGAAATCCCAGATCACAAGCCCTTTAGCAGCCTCCAGAACTCCACCGCTTCAGCCTTGGTGCTGGTGACCTATGCACAGCAGGTGATGGATGGAGAAGGAGGAAGATGGGTTCCTGCCATGACCGTTGTCCTTGGCAGCAGCCTCTGGGGCGGGTGATGAAAGGTTTGCAAGACAGCTGGACTGTGCTCGAGTTTAGATAGCTCAGCTCTGTTTGCATGGCTGCATCCCAAGGTGCTCTGACGTCACAGAGTCGTGGAGGGCAGGATGGGGACACACGCATGATGCAGAAGGAAGGTCTGTGCATGAAGGAAAGGGTCTGTAATAGCAATGTTGTCCTTTCCATGGCTGATTGCCACTGGAAATGCAACTGGTCTGGAGCCACATATTTTTAAGAGAGAAATTGGGATCTGAGGGATAACCTTTTCTTTTCTCCCGGGAGAATCTCAAGAGGTGACTTTGATTTAGAGCTTGGCCAGCCTCTTCCTACAGAAACTCCTTAAATAATCTACATTTCCTTCTTTTCTTAGCAGAAAACCTCCTTGTCTTTTAATATCTGACAACGATGTGCTGGCAGCACAAATCCTGAAATTCCTCCCAGCAAAGAATATTCAGGATGGAAACATGAGTTAGAGCCTTGGGACTGGAAACTGGCCTCAGGGTCTGCTTTGTTGCCTTGGGCTACAAACACCCAGCACCTGAACAATAATTATGGGCAGTGTTTGCAGGGGAATTTGTATTGTCCACGAACGGTGAAGAGTGATGTTCAGGAGCTCTGTTGCTGTGCTGGTAGCATCTAAAGCACCTGGTTATCCTATCTGGGTAACCACAGACAAAACTACTTCCACAGGAGTTAATTTTTGTTTTATTCTTTCTTTTTTGTGTTGCTTTCAGCTGGATTTGAGCACTGTGTCCCTCATCCCCCTTCCCCATCCGCCTGGGAGGTGGTCGGCTCCTGAGCAAGGAAAACACCGAGCTGCTGGGAGGCATGTGGGTGAGAAGAAGAAGGAGATGCTTTTCCATATCTTCCCCCCAGCCTGCTGGGATGTTGCCCGGTAGGACAGCAGGAAGGTTTCTGCCCCGTCCTGCCTGTGTGGGTGCATGGTGGTGCAGAGCATCCTTGGAGAATGGCTTTGTCTCTGGGTCCTTTCTTGCCTTCCTGTCTCTGGAAGCTGCAGGACCCTGATGAATGACTCCCATATCCTGATCAAAAAGTGTCTCTAACAGTTTTAGTGTGTTTGTGTCCCCCTAGTTAAGATAAATTAGACAGGCTAATGAGACTGATTAGTCTTTAGCTGCGACCCTTGGCCTTTAGGATGTACTTTGAGCTAATAGAGAGAATGGGGATTATAGGCTGTGATAATGTGCTTGTGTTGGCCTTTTAAAGGAAAACACATTTATTGCTACTTAGAGGAAATTGATCTAATTGTGCTGGAAGCATTTCTACGGACTGAACATGGAATTTTTATTAAGTAGGTGATTCAGGTTCAGCCAAGATCGCCAGATTCAGCATGGGCAGGAGATACTTAAAGAAGTTTTCACCTGGAAACCCCTCTGGCTGACTCTCCAACTGATAACGAGCTTCACTCATCCTGACTTTGATCTGCTGCTCTGCGTGTCAGACTTTGGAGCTCTAGGAACTTGGACTGCAATCCCCAGGTCTCGTGGCTCAGGTCCAAAGTAGCAAATCATCAAAGACAACCAGTTGTGTTTGCATGTTTACTAAGGGTTCAGCTATTTGATTCCCTTCTCAATCTGCAAAACAAAATGGTTCCCTTAGTTACAGGGATCCCCGGAGGCAAATGAGGAAACAACATCCTGCAGCCAGTTTTGAGAACGGCAGGGTGCTCAGGGGGCCAACCCTGCCCTAAAGATAAGGTTTGATTTCATACCCCAAAGCCTCACATTTTCTGGTTTATGCACAAAATAAGCAGTTGTGCTCCTGGAAGTTTTCTCCAATAGTATCAGTTGGACTTATAAAAGATACAGCTTCTTCCTATATCCTTATCCTTATGGGCTTATTGAAACCCAACCCCCAAAAGCCATAAACCACAATTAGAAACAAAGGGAAATAAAAACGAACCATAAAATAAATGAATTGGAGAACATTAGGACAAAATGAAGGATTACATTAATAAATAAAATAAGGATGATTTGCCTGCTCAGAACAAAGCACCAAGACCCTGTCAGCCCATAATGCTTCCTTCTGTTTTTCTTTTAAGAGCTGGAACAATGTCTGTGCTCTTACTACTGAGCTTTGGACAGGATATTTTCAGACCTGGAGAAGCCCTTCCTCAGGTCCCCAGCACCACAGATACTGCACAATCCTGTTCTCCACTTGGCCATCACTTGCTTTGCTATAAAGTGTAATGGCAGGGAGGATGGCAGGTTACCTGGATGCCCTGGGGGCAGAGTAGAAAAAGGCCCAGTTGGACCCTGATCAGTAATATAGAGTGGTCTCACACTCTATATTACATGCCAGCACAAATAGTAGGAGCCCTTCTTCTCCCTGATCTTCAGTCCTGCTTTGGGTTTGGGTGGGTGAAATTGTAAAACACTTCATGCATCCTCACTGGAGAGGATGCAAAAAGCTCCTGCCCCACAACGCTGGTGTTCTCCCTGCAAACGACAGCACGAGCAGCAGGGAAACCAAGCCAAGGGCAACACAAACATCACATCTCACCAACGCTGGAGAGAGCCAGTCCTCAAATCTTCTTACAATGAAAGCGCCCAACTGGGCTGTGTTGTGTCGGGTGCCAGCCTGGGATCCCAGCAGTAATCACCCACTTGTTTCACCTCTGGGCCACAGTGGACTTTTGTAATTGCTGTTTGACCCTTCTCATGTCTCATATCCACCCCCCATTTGCTGAGCCAGGTTTCCCAAAGTTTCATCTCTAGGCAACTGGAAGATGCTCTCTTTCCATCTGACTCTAGAGGGAACCAAAGAGAGCTGGGTGTGCAAATGTCCCTCGGCAGCCTCCTTCCATGTGTGATGTCCTAATATGTTTGCTCCATTTCACTAAAACAATGGCCAAGCACTTGCTTTATAAAGCACAGCAGTTCAGCGTGCTCTTTCATAGAATCAAAGAATGGTTTAGGTTGGAAGGAACCTTAAAGATCATCCAGTCCCAAAACTCTGCCCTGGGCAGGGACACCTCCCACTAGACCAGGTTGCTCAAAGTCCCATCCAACTTGACCTTGAGGACCTCCAGTGATTTCATTCACATAAAATCACAATAAAGCTCTGGGTAAGTTGCAAGGTTGCTGCTTGTAACCTGAAGCAAACCCACAGGAAAAAAATCTTGTTTATTATATTCAACTCCTTCCCCTCTGACATCATCTAGTCATTAATCAAGATGATCCTTGACACTTTCCGTATTCAAGCATCTTGCAGTAAATAGTCTTATGACTCTTTTACAGCCAGGGCCTGACTCAAACAAGGTCAAAGTGGACCTGTGGGGCCAAGAGCACAGGAGCTGCCACCTTCCCCACGTATGCACCAGTCTCACTTTGCTGAGAAGCGATACAGCTGATCAAAGGTTTGAGCCACAGCCCTGAAGTCCATGGGAGGACTCCTCAGCAGCCACAAATCACTTTATAATGCTCTATTGCATATGTGATAAGTCCTGTACTTTGCCACCTTTCCATGCAATGCTTTAAGATGCTGAGAAACCGGAGAACAGATGAAGGAGCAGATCCTCAACCAGCATAACACCAGCTGAGGTCTGGAGTGGAGCTATGACCATTTACACCAGCTGTCCTGATGTTGTCCAAATAAAGTAGAAAGAACAGCCAAGTTTCAACTGCAACTGCTTCAGTGGAGGTAATCCTGAGATTCCTCAAAGAGTACTGAAAATTTCAGCATCATGTTCCCTGTTTGTTAAACATCTCTGTTGCAGACATTCAAGAAAATGAAAGTCCTGCACGTTGTTTTGGAGGTTTACATAGAAGAAAGCAGGAATGATATCTAGCAACAAATCCATATTATTTCAGTGCCAAAACACACTGGAATTTTACTATATGGGCACTGAACTGAGAAGGCTGCTCATGAATTAGGTTGCCTGCGAAAGTAAGTTTCAAGAAGGAAGCCTGATAGCAGATAAGCCGTAGTATTTTGAGTGGGAACCCTCTTCTCTTTACTTAAAAATGTTCCTTTTCACCTTTAATTTCAAACTTCTGTATTTGGATCAAAGTTTTTTCCAAGTTTCAGGAACTTTTTAATGAACAAGCTTCCATTTTGAGTAAACTTTGGATCAAAACAATAATGTTAACCGCACAGTGTTTCTTCTCAATCATTGCAAAATGAATAGATTTTTCAGCTCAAACTAATTTGGCATTTCAAAACATCCTTTCACTTTAATTAAAATACTCCAAACTGAACTGAAATAGTCCAGAACAGACTGATGTTGGCTTTTCAGAATTTAGAAATAAAAATTTGAGGTGACTGAGCAAGATGATAGCTGCCTTTTGACCTCTAGACTCTTTCTTCCCCCTCATGTTGAGGGAATTGCTAGTGGATGGAGCACCCATCCTTTGGTACAGCTCTGCTGCTGTGGAGCAATCTGCAGCCCCTGGGTCTTTGGCAAATCTGCCTGGTTGTAACAGCCATGATCCAACTACCACAGACCTGCTACAGTGCTCCGTTGGTGGCACAGGACCTAACTGGGTGGCCAAGAAACTGTCCCCCTACGTTAGCAGTTAAGATTACACTCACCATCCTGATGTAGCAGAGTTTCCTCAGCTCCAAAGTGCTGTTATTTACTGTAATCCAGATCATGGCAAATGTGCCTGCTACCCCTCCTGTTTAAATTCAAGGGGGGCTTTGTAGATTCTGCCTCCCTCAGGACTTGCTCTTGTGTCTAAAGGTCTCTGCTACCTTTGTTTTAACTTGAGATTTGTCGGGGCAAGAACAGGACTTTCATAGTGTCTGCCATTCAGCATGATGGCAGGCAAGGAATAGCCTCCAGCTGCCAGTAAATCAAATGGAGTTACATCAGGGTTGATGTTGCTTGAAATTCTTGCATCAGTGCTCAAGAGCCAGAGAGGAAAGAAAGAAAAAGCAAGAAAGGAGTTGGGGAAAGAGGAGAAAAACGGTGCTGCTGATTTGAATGAGAATGGGTCACTTTCCGACACCTCATTTGGCAGGACTGAGCTAGAGAGCCATCCGTGAAAATAAATAGCCCTTGAATTTTAAACTATTCCAAATCAGAACTTGAACACAAAATGTGGACAGACACAACAGTTTATTTTTTATTTTATTTTTTTTTAAAGTACACTTGTACAATGAGACAGTGAGCATCACCTTTGACATCAGGAAAATAAAATATCAGCATAGAGACACTACAAGTATGTAAAATCTTGGGACCAAAATCAGCATAGTTGCTACCATTTCCAAGAATCCTTTAAGCTGGAATTCCTTGGGATACAGGCAGTGCTTCCAGAGACAGCAAAGATTGCTCCAAAATGGCTTGGGAAGTTCTGTCCCTGAAACAGCTAATGATTGGCAGAGAACAGAGAAAGGATCCAATGTTGCAAAATGGGTCCCGGGGTATCTGTAACCCCTGGAAAGGTCACTTGGATGTTAAGATCCAAAAATGGGATTGAAGAGTGACCAAGGTCTCCAAAACTGGAATGTGAGGGTTATAAGAGAGGGCTCAGCTGAAATGTGTGTCTGCAGTACTCTCTGTGTCTCTGGGTACGTGCCTTATGGAATACTGACTCAATTACACAGCAGTTATTAAAATAATGTGTTTCAGGATCATTAAGTCCTTGGTTGAAGCCCCCATTTTGCTAGGTACTTTATAAAAACAGGACTACACACCTACAGCCCAAGCTGTTCATTGTACTCATTGTGCCTGTTGTTTCTCTAAGATGATCCCGTGTCCTAAAGAATTGAAGTTTTGATCCATTGTATCGGAAAAGGCTCAAATCTCCCTGTTACCCCGATGAGGATCGATGCTGGCCTTCACACTGAATTTTGGTCCAGCTTTTGTATGGCAATGCCCAGTGGCAAAGGAATGATTTTATCTTAAAACCCAGGATATTTCCTTTTGCTCTTCATAAGTTTGGTGCCTCTCTTATCAATAGTCTATTTTGGGAGGGAATGAAGAAAGTAAGTTATTTTTCACTCCAAGCAATGGGTGAAAGGCACTGGAAGCCAAGCAGTCACTCCATGAGCAGAAGGCTCCCTTTAGGAGCCATTTTCAGTTGCACACATTCAAATCCACTGCACTTTATTAATGAGTGGAGAAAGAAATGGCCAAATCCACATAAATAAATAAACTGAACCGCTGCCATAATGTACACTAATTTGGGGAGCTTCTGTGTTGTTGTCTCTCTGTATACAGTCACTGGAGTGAAAAGGAGATATTTTAAGTCAAAAACTGAGTATCTATGGCAGGCAATTTGAGTACAGGAAAGAGCAAAGCTCTCTGCTAAGGGGCTGGGGGAGAAACAGCCATTCTTTGAAAAAATGAATATTTGAAAACACCAACTGCTGCAGCTCCTGCGGACGTATTTACCAGCACTCTGCACCAGGCTGGAATTGATCTATAGGGATAGGTTTGTTGAAAGGAAACAAAAACAAATGGTGCTTCTGCTTCTGGGATCATTCTGCACAAACCAAACAACTGGTTGTGTCCTTTCTTTGGACACGGGCAGTGGGAGATGCTGCAAAACTCAGACCCAGACCCAAGCCCCTGAGTCTGCAAGAAGAGAAAGCCCTCTTTGGGACAAGGGCTTATGAGAAAATGTGTGGCATTTCATTGGGATTCCTGGTGCAGGAATTAAAAGAATTTTAATTGTGGAGAACTGTGGTTTGTTCAGCATAAAGCCACAGGGGGAATTTGAGTTTCGGGGGGCTGACAGTAGAAAGCTTTTGGAAGAAAGTTTAGAAACAAACTTTTTAAATTGACTTTTCTCTCCTGGGAACCTGTCACTTGTGGCTTCAAGTGCCAAGCTACGCTTTCCCTTCATCACTCTTCCCTTTCAACAGATGGGAAAACTACACGGAGAAGTGAAATGTCTCCGTGGGAAGACTTTACCCTTGTGCAAGTTTCCCTCTGCACAGCTGCCTTAGCGGATGCAGAACACGAGCAGCCCAGAAGTGGTTTTACTGACATACCTGTTCCTGCCCAGGTTTGCTTTAGTCATTTAAGCAGTCCCAGTTTTGAGGTGGAATGGTCAGAAAACCAAGGCACCTCCATAATTTGCAGTTTGTTGCATTAATATTCTGGTACCAATATGCAATGTAGTCTTTCCTATGAGGTTAATAGCTGGTGTGAGGGATCTATCGGGTTATGCTGATATAACTGTGTTCATACTGTGGCTTTCTGGGCAGAGCAACAGGAAAAAAAAAGGAATTAAAAATCACACTTCTAAAAGCTCATCAGCAAAGGGTTCCAACATGAACCCGGGATCTGAGCCTTGAATTAAACCTGGGGGAGGGCAGGGAACACTGTAAAATTACACTTTAAGATTAGTGTGGCAAGCCCCAGCCATGCAACTGAGCTGAGCTGTGCTTTGGCTGCGCTCTCAGTGAGGATGTAGCTTTGAATAATTTTGGCATCCCAAGGCCTCAACTAATTCCCACTTGTGTTTGCTTGTATTTTTACTGGCTGTCTTTTCCACTTCTGCCTCTCAGATTACTAGGGCTGGTGACAAGGAAATATGGGAATAGCCACCCAATCAAATTACAAAACATTAGAAAGGTCAAGCGCATACAGGTTGCTTTCGCACCATGAGTGGGAATCAGATTTCCTGGTATCTCAGTAAAAGTGACAGAGAGTGTTAACCAGATGAGCAAATGGGAGCTTGTAAGTATAAAAGCAGGAGTACTTTGCCAGTGGATTTTTTTTCAAGTGAACGTGTATGACGGTCAGATTTCCTTGAAATTTCTGCTTTGTAGGTGAAAACAGCCTGGCCGTATTTTTGTGCCTTTCTCTGACCAGTGTGGTCCTGGCTGCAGATATTTCTGCAGATCTGCTTATGCCATAGGAAGATGGAAAAGGAGCAGTAAATAAAGGGAGTAATTGCCCTGGGAAAATATTGCTTGTAAATGCCTTCTGCTGGCAGGGAAAGGAGATGGGACAGCTGAAGCCCTGACAGATGCTACCCTGATGGTCCCTTCCATGCACTAATGGTATCTCCAGCAGCCTGTAGACATAACATCAATATAGTTTTGTACATAGACTCTCCCTTTTCGGGCAAAGGGGTGATAAGAAGGAGTTCTAGGTATTGTAACCACCAGAAATATCTAGTGAAAGCCTCACAGAGAAGTATGTCCTAGGTAGACAGCTCTTCTCCTCTTGAAGCAATAACTACACATTTTGACAGTGATTTTCAGAGGCAGAGTTGGAAGTTTAGAGATTCAGGTTGACATTTAAACTGTGTAGCCATCCTGGGAAAGCTCAGCTACCAGGCAGGACCAGAAACAGGACAAAATCTCTATCTTTGCTTGACCAGATGGGCAGCAAGCACCCTGGGGAACATCCTGCTCTGCTTTCCTTGGTGGTCTCTTTTAGATTTGTAATGACCAGGGCTGTAAGTTGTTTCTCAAAGGTCTTGCTTCCACTTCACCCCAGGATCAGTGGTTCATTCTGGATGCAATGCTCAGGATTTTGAAGACTGTTACGTTGCACAGGAGCAACCTTCATTTTTGGAAATAGCAGCTCTAGGAATAATGAGCAAATAAACCCCTGTCACCTTGACAGGCTAACATTTCCATCTCCCCCCTCATTATTTATTTATTTATGGTTCCCGAAACCTATTTTCCAAATTCTCCACCCTCGCCCTCCTCTCCCTACTTTGTTTTAATGAATTGAGGATTGAATTCTAGTGCACACGCGTGAGTCAGAGATGATAAAGCACCCAGTCTTTTTGGCAAGTCCTGTAAATGCTACGGTGGCTTCCAAAGAGTTAATTCATTACGGTCCATTGTCCAGTCGACTTTGTAGCTAGCAGCAGATTGGAGCCGACTTGAAATGCTGAAGTAGGAATGAAAAATGAGCACAGCCTTGGTGTGCATTAAATATTTAATATTCTCTCAGTGGGAGGTGTCAGGAAAAGGACCATATAATAAATACTACGAGAGACAATTCCATCACTGAACTCGTCTGTTAATGACCTCATTTGCTTTGACAGAAACATTACAGATGCAGCCTCTTCGCTTCTGTGGCCCTATTAAACAGCCACATTCCAGTTGGAGAGCAAATTCCTGCTTCTGCAACGCGGAGGAGTGGGTCGGAGCTATGATTGTCTCCTTCTTCCTCTCTGTGTCTCCCCCTGCTCTCCAGATTTGGGGCATTTAGAAAGAATTCTGTGTGGCACGAAAGGTATTTGCAGTAGCTGTGTGATTCTGGCAGGGAAAAAGACAATTTTTTCAAACTACCTCGAACACATGAATTCAAGAAAAATCTGCCTTCCCCTAGAGGACATAAGTGGCTCCCACTTCCTGCCTTATCATCACCAGCTTGTAACCTGTGGGAGCATGAAAAGCATTTGTGTGGACGTGGTGGTGATCTCCTCCAGTTTAATTCCCTGAAGACCTCTTGTGCCAGGGAACAACAAGATCCTTGGGAGGATCTACTCAGATGCCTCCTGGTGACTGCTTCCTGCCTCAGCAGGTGTGGAGACATTGAATCCTTGAATTTATGTTTTAAGGGTCCTCAAAAGTATTCCTGTTCCGATGGCAAGAAGCCAACTCTGTATTTCACACCTAAATGCATTAATGTCCAGTTTCTATGCAGCTGATCTTTGCCAGGTTTCCCCTTCAACATAACTAATCTTTTTCCTGCCTGGGCAGATAGACCCTGGGGTAATCGTATCACCTCTCAGTCTCTTTTTTTTTTTTTTTTTTTCTGATTAAGCAAACCAACATTTTCATCTTTGTCTAGAAAAGTTCTTGATGGCCCTCAGCACCCCAGTAAACTCCTCTTTGTGTCCCAGCTTCAGTTGCTCTTCTTAAATAGCAATGACTGATGAGGTCTGAAATGCTTAGTAAAAAGGCATTCATTCCTATTTATTACTAATGGCAATTCCTCTCACCCAATCTGCAGGTTACTCTGTATGGCCACTTTGGAAGCCCAGGTCTTGCTCCTTCATGGGCAACTGCTGGGTTAAATGTGAGTCTTTCGCTACTAGTCATCCTGAAATCCATGACTTTGATTTTTCACATTTTAACTAGTTTATTCTCATTCTTATTGCCGTATAAAATCATGTTGAATTTCTCTGATCGCCTCACTTAGTTCCAATATTAACTTACTTTTTCTTCCAAATTTTCTTCTGGGGCCTTGTACATGACCACAAGGCTGGCAAGATTCCTGTGTTTGTCTAGTCTCTTTTTAGCTCTTCTTTTATGCCCAAGCACTGCATTTGCTCAGAGAACTACAGTTCTTTGCAGTTTTTGTAGGACATTATAGGTAGTAGTCTGTCTGTTCTCAAACCAGCACGTAACCAAAAATCTGTATTGAAAAAATAAAGAGCAAAAATAGCTGTCTGTCTTCTCCTCAGGTGAAGCACATACTTCTGGACTCAGATTCTGCTTTGAACAGTTGGGGTTCAATGCTGTTCCCCTCTGTTTTAAGCGAGCAGTTTCCTGCCTTAAAGTAAAACTTGAATATTAAAATATTAAAAATTGTAAAGACAATGATATTATGACCAGGGCCTCAGAGACACTTTATACTACTAGAGGCCTGGACATCTCAGCTGCTGTGATAGGACTCCAGAGTCTAAGCTCAAATGCCAACGTCTTTGATTAGCATCTGCTTTTTAGGGTAGATTATAACCTTGACATCTTCCCTCTTCCCTAGCACTGCCTGATCCGTGATGGGGAAACAGATGCCTGTCCTGCTGCCTGCAAGCTCCTGCTTGTGCCTGCTGTGACCAGAGGTGGAAGAGACTGTTTGCTGTGCACGGCGTGGGGTAAAGAGAAGGTTGGGCAGAGAGAAAGACAAGGCTCCTTCCACTGCTGCTGCCTTGAACGGCCTGTGGGGATGCGGCTCAGTAGGGTCCAGGGGAGGATGCCGAAGGCAAACCAGGCTGCAGGCTCGAGGAGGAAGAGAGAGGGGGAATAAGGGGAAAAAAAGCTGTGCAGAAATGGGAAGGGAATGTGCCTCCCGCTCACGTCCCAGCGCTGTGTAGGCTGCCGTCAGATGCCACACATTCTGTGCATCACAACAAGGCAGTTGTTTGTAGCGCTGGATCCGTGCAACAGGGAGATAAGGTTCTGCCTTTGTATCAGAAGCAGCTGCAAAGGGGCGAAAAGGTCTTAGAACAAGAAATTAGTTCATTTGAATTCTCTCTCTCTCTCTCTTTTCTCCTTCTTCAAGCCAGACAGCCACAGCACGCTGCCTCCTCTCGTACCGTGCGGGCGTTTTCACACCAGCTTGTGGCACCAGCAGGAATTCGTGTCGCTGCCTCTGGAGACCGTGCAGGGTGTGTGCATGGTGGGGCTCCTCTCCAAGGGGACCCTGACCCCAGGACTTGTCTCGCAGAGCAGTCGGTGGTGTTTGCCTGATGGCCATAGGCTCTGTGGTGGAGAACTCCTGGCTGTGAAGGTGTCCACCAGCTGGGGATGGAGGTGTTGCTGCCAGGCCGTGGCTGATCAAGCCCATGGCTACAGTAAGAAGACACTAAGAGGCTACAAAACACTCTGTGAGATGGCACAAGCCACCCGTCCCACGTCCAGCGTGGGGAGAAGGAGGAAATACCTGAACGCACACTGGTTGGACTGTGTCATGATTCATGGGCAGGAGGGATTCAAATGAGCCTGGGCAGGCAGCCTTGGGCATGACATAGCTGCTGTCTGAGTGCTTGGCTCTGCAACCTTCCTGATGTTCTTTTAATGTAGCTTTTAAAAATGCATAATATAATATACATTGTCTGTCCTGTCTGCCTTTTATAGCTTTAAAAAATGAATCAGGTATATGCTCTGACACAGGGAACCATTTCACCCCCATGCACAGACAGAGACTCCGCCACCTTCAAGCGCTCGCTGAAACAGACTGTAAGGTTTAGGTTTGCTCTTTAATTGTCACCTGCTCAGTAAGGAAATAACCCTTCTTGCCTTCAAAACTCTGCGCTGATATTTTTTTTAGTCTTTGTTTCCGAGGAGTTTGGCAGTTCCCCTGTGATCAGGTTGCAGCAGTTTCTCCAGTGCTCAGTGCTGGCCACCGGCTGGAAACTGGTGTGTAAATGTGGACAGGGCCATAGGAATGACTCAGAGCTGTCTCTGCCCAGGTGTGAGGGGCTGGAAGGAAGAAACTCACAGCTCAGAGGGAAGAAGAAAGAGGATATGAGGTGGAGAAGGAGATAAAATAGCCCTCAGAGCCCAGCCTGGAACTCCAGAGAGGTGTCCCCTGTTCCCCAGCCTGATCTGCCCGTAAACTATAATCCTCAAGCTGGTGATGCTGCTGCTGCAGGGCCCGTGGGACTCCAGCCCTCCTGGCAATCTCAAGTCTCCCCAGGGCTGATTTAGAGAGGTCACCTGTCACTTGTGTAAAGGTCACCAGAGGTCTGTGCTGTGGACAGTCCCCACGTTCCCGGGATGTCACATAATCATTTTATTTTACATGGCCTCGGTCCTGCCAGGGGAAGGGGGGAGGAGAGAGAAGACTGCGAGGTCAGCAGCATCTTTATGGATGGCAGAGTGAATGTGAGGTGAAAGGGATCGTTGCTTTTGCCTCCCCAATAAACCCCTTTTCTCTGCCTGAACGGAAGCGGCGAGGAGCTGTTCGGCTAATTTATATTAATTCAACTCCATTAATGATGAGATATCATCTCTTCTCTCAGCAGGAGAACCATCAAAAGGATTTAATACTGAGCTGCTCTTTTGACAACCCCACATTACAGCCTGCAGCCACTCCATGGCTGGACTGAAGCTTTCCCCAGGTACTGGCTTTTCCCAGGGCCTCATTACCAAGGGCAACCTCGTGCTATTATGATTATTTTTGTGAGAGTCCTCGCACATGCCCCAGCCTTGCTCAGGCACAGAGGAGCAGGTAAGACCTCTGCAGGGAAGAAGGGACGTGGCACACATGCCCTGTCTTTGCCAGGCTGGCAATGAGCTGGGGGACAATTCAAATGGTAGGAAGCCACAAGCACTGCATGTTACCATCCGCTCTCCCAGGTGGCTACAGAGTGGGAAAATGCCTATTTTTATAGCCAGGAGGGGCTGGTGGCCATGGGGGTCTCCTGTCCTGCTGCCTGGGCAGCAATGGCAGCAGTGCCCTGTGGTGCAGAGCAGTCCTGCCACCTCCCCTTGCCTGCAGCGAGTGCGTTGCCCTCACCAGGGACAAGCGTCTGGACCATCAGCAAGTTGGGCTTCATGAAGCACCACGTCAACGCGGCGTGGGTTTCTTGCTTGATCCATGGGGATCCTGAAGGACAGGCATTCTGGTGTCAGGCTGGTGTAAATCAGGTTGATGTGTTGGGAGGGACTAAGCTTCCCGCTGGGATCAGTGGGTCTCTGCTGTTCTGTGCCCGAGAACAGCACTTTGGGTTCACTGCAGAGAAGGGGAAACTGAGGCAGGGGTGGGGGGAACCCTCAGTGTGGGGCAGCTCCAGAGCAGGACCCTGGCTCCAGCCCAGTGGGCTGCTTGGGAGCAAACCCCAAGCCAAGGTAAGGACAAATGGTCAGTTCTAACCTGTGGAGGGGCCAAACGCTGCCACGGGGGTGGCTGTGGTGGCCAGGGGGTTTTCTGATGGCCATGGGACCCTGGATCCAGCAGGGCTGTTAGAGACTGTCTTGTTTCCCCATCCATGTCATGGCAGTAGGAGACAAGACTTCGTGCTAGTCATGTAATTTAATTTCTCTCTTTGCTTCTGGCTGATAGTATTAAACTCCTGGCCTCTGAAACACACATACAAATCTTTTTTTCACTATTTTTTTTTTAATATTTTTATATTAACATATTTCCTTTTGAAACTGTGTGAGGCTTTTCTCAAAACTAATGGATTTTTTTCCTCCCCTTGTCTGGGCCAAATGTATTCAAATCTTAACTCAGTTAAGTCAGAAGATTCCTATCGTCTCAGCAGGGAATCCCACCCTTTATTCCACAAATCAGCATCCTTTTTATTTGACTTTCTGATCTCCAAAGGAAAAGGGATGCTTTTTTTTTTTAGAGTTTTTTTTTTTTTTAGTTTAACTCTGACGTTGATGTTGCAACGCTCTTTGATTGCCAAGAACACAAGGACTGACTTCAGGAGCAGCTGAAACTTCATCAGGAACCAAAATATAAAAAGAAGGGATGCGGAGTGGGGAATGGTAGAAAGTGATACTGTTGAAACAACCCTTTGAAATTTCCCAAATGATGTTTGATCTGTGAGTCCCTTAAAGCTGCTGCAATACCTTCAGTATCAAAACAAGCTTTTTTTTTTTTTTTTCTTGAGGTGTAGGGGGCTGGGAGGAGAGGCATTTTAATATTTTTTTGTGGTACTCAGAAGAAATAAGTTTAATTTTAACCTGTAATGATTCCACCTGGATTTTTTTTTTAACATATGTTTATCTGGGATTTAGTAGGACTGTTTAATCACATTTTTTTTTTCCTTTTCAATTGCTTGAATATTCCTTTATTTCAAAGGCACAACAAAAGAGACACAAGGGACCGAATGCTGAGGAATAGATTACTCCTGAAACAGGCTTTAGCCCTCCTTTATCCACCCCCAAAATGCCAAGCCACTGGAAATGAAAACATGAAATGGAAACTCTCAGATGGGAAGGAAGGAAGGGCCCAGCCTTTCCCTGGGGGAAATCCAGGGCAGTGGCACTGAGCTGTCACAGGATGCTCGTGTGCCCCGTGGCAGCTCCGGCCCCAGAGATGCTCCCCCAGCCCTCGGAGTGTCCACCAGAGCCCAAACTGGGTTGGAACCCTCCATGATGGCCGCATGGAAATGCAAGATGAACTGGTGAAAATCCCTAAGGAGAAAGGGAATGACATGGGGCATGTCCTGGCTGTGAAGAAAACAAGCCTGGGGGGTAAAGTGGGTGCTTTAGCCGGTGGGATAAACCTGGGAAATGTTTATCTTGTAGTTTTTTTCTCTGTGAAGGGCCTAGAAATAGGTTGGAGAGGTCAGAAATAATATAAAATAACTCATTATTGTCAACCCTGCACATAGCAAGGGCATAGCAGGTTTTTTTATTTCAGATCCATCCAGGCCATCAGGCTGTGTATCTGCCCCATGGTCTTGCCTGGTTTTATAATTTCCCCACATTAATTTTGGGCATTTACTCGGGAGCTGCCCTGGAAAGTGTCTGTGTGACTCTAGGTCATGCTGAGGGGAAGACACACTTTTTTCTGATGCAGCAGAAAAAGCTGCTGCCTAAAGTGAGCCCAAAAGCAGGGCGCTGGATGCAATTAACATCGTATCATTTCAGAAAGCAGCAATTTGAGCAGGTCACCCCCTTTGCAGACTGCTGAGGGGGGGAACATGCTGCATTTACGATGCTCATCCCGGCTCCCTTACTCTCCTAGGAAAACATCACATAAAGGACAGCGCGGATTAGACGGCGAGGAGCATGGCTGCTTCTTCTGCAGTTAATATCATATGCAAATGAAATGTTTCCACCGAAAGTTTGCAAAAAGGGAATGCTGCCACTTACTACCGTCTCTGCTGAGCTAAAAGGTTTTTCGCAGATAACATTTTTCATGCGGTGCTGGTGTGCTTTACGTTTATTGAGCCCTGGCAAAGTGTCTGTAAATCAGCACCGTATAGGCTCGGTGTATATCCCGTCTGCAGGAACTAGCAAGTCACAAGGATTCAGATAATGGTATAAAACCTCTCGGACTGACAGCATCAGTCATATGGCTGCAGGCTCCACTCTCCCTGCAGCTCCCTCTCACCACGATGTTTTTTCTCCCTCCCTTTGGTATTTTTAAAACTCTTGGGCTGCTGCTCTGAGCTGTTTCAGGTCGGTTGTGCTCCACGGCAGAGACGGGTGAGAGATGGAGAATTGCTTTTGCACAGCGAGTGCAAGGTCCCAGGCACAGAACAGAGATCAGAATGGCCACAGCACCCCTGAAAACCAGATTTCTTGCTCTTAGATATACAAATTTAAGGCTTCCCACCTGTGGGATGCTCAAAAAATTCGGAGAAGCCCCTGGGGACCTGGACTCCCTGCCTGCAGCTCACAGTGTTTGCAACTCCAGAGGGATACTGAACCCCAGGATGAGGAAACCCTCAGTGCAGCTGAAGGTCTTCAACACATGGGTTCATTTCCAGAAGTTGTCAGCTTGCCTAGTGCCTTAACGATGTGCTAAAAGAGCCCGAGGAGGAATGGGCAAAGCTGCTCCCTGCCTGTCTCCTGCGAGCTGTCACCCTCCGACACCGCACACACGGCAAGGAACTTGTCATGGCACTTGAACAGAATCAAAAAGATTATTTGAAACCACCTGCCCATCTCCAGCAGCAGGGTCTTTAGCCAAAGCATTTAAAAGTAAAACAAACATGAAAGTGGCAATCTGCATTTCTGAACAGGCAGATCATGACCTTCTTTTGGAGAAGAAGCATTTCCCCTGCTCCTGTCCTGCACAGTAATGAACCCTCTCAGGTTCCCATTTCTAGCTGGGTCTGTGCTAATTTTGATTGTTCTGGACATTTTAGAAAATCTTGTTCTTGTGAAAAGCCCATTCAGAGTGTGTGAGGGGAGACGAGTAACTCTTCTGAGCACAGTTATATACAAGAAGCAGAAAACTATTCAGGAACCTGTTCTAGCTGTGACTAGAAATGTGTGGTCTCCACAGATGTTATAAAGTAGGGTGGGAGTTGCTGGGGTCAGTCTGAAGCCACCGTGACATTAGAAAGAAGATTTAACATCTTAAATCAGTAACAGGGAAGACAAAGATGCAAACTGGGCATTTCCTGAAGAAGTGCCATAATTAAGAGCCATTGCAAAACCCCTTGCAGTGTCGGAATGGGGCATGTTTCTCAATCCATAGCGGTTGTGAAAGGACTTTCATACATTTATGGTAACCCTAGGGCACTCTAACAGGGCCAGTGCAGTGGGTGGGAATCAGCCTTGCTGGAGCTTTGAACAGAGATCCCTTTGTTGAAGATCTGCAAGTCAGTTCTATGACAAGCTTAGTTACAGCTACTTTGCTTTTGCCCGTAGTGGCCATCGGAATCGTCTGTAATGTCAATAAAATGGGCCAGGATATGATATCCTTTAGTTCATATCCATCCATTTCTCTCCTAACAAGGAATTCACTCCAGAAGCTCAGGTTCTTCTTGTCTACCAAAACCCAGGGCGATAGTATCAGAGAGAGAGATTATGATAAAGAAATAAATAAAGAAGTCTAATTTATGAAGCAACCCTTTCAAAGCGTTAAACCATTCATAGCTTTATGACTACATATTAATCTGCTCTCATTTATTGCTTTGTAAGGCTATTTTGACAAAAGTTCATTACCAAGACTGCTAAATGCTTTTAAAGCATTGATTGGGGAAATTATTACATCACGGTGATAGACACAGTGTGTTAAGATGGATTGTAAGGCTCGGACCATCTGAAATTTCCCCCCTTTTAATTGGATCGATCCCCAGAATAAACGAAGTTTAATTGAATTTTGAGGAAAATTGAGCAGTTGTTTTCAAGTCTCTGTCAATACGCATTATTTCAATTACATGATGATAAGCATAGAGAGAGTTTGCAAACAGCCTGAACGGAGGCTGCACACCAGAGAGGCTCTCTGCACATGCTTGGCTTTTACTTTCTTTTTCCAGAACAAGCTACATTTCCCAAAATGCACATCAGCAAGGGCAGGGACCCTGCTTCTGCAATCCAGATTTCAGAGAAAATTACCCCTTGTCCCTCCATTTTGTCAGTTGTCCTTGCTTCCTGCCTGGCACTCCTTCCTCAGGGTTCCCATAGTCCCTTACAAAGCCAGATATTTTTTGATGCTAAACCCAGGCTTTTTATTCCAAGACCTCAAAATGACTTGGAAACATTGACCGAGATGTCAAGCTTTGCTGCAGTGAAGTTAAGAAGCAGTTGGCCCTTGGAGTCTATCCTGCTTCACTCCAAAGCAAACGGACACTTCCCTCCCAGTCTCTGCAGCTTCAGTGCAAATTCTGGCATCTCCATGGAAAGTGCTGGTGAAGGTATGTTGAAGTGAGCATCAGAATCATGTTCTCTTTTGAGGACAGTAAGCATTATTTAGGGAGTGGAGCAGAAAGCTGGAGGCAATGGTCTCCTGAACAAGAGCACAGCTGCCATTTCATTACCCCTTCCACCCCTAAGGGGTGGTAGAGCTGAGGCACCCTCCTGCCACATGTTGGATAGCCATGCAGTAGAGCACCCCTTTTAAAAGAAAAACATGCCATTAGCTTAAAACCTAATGTTAATTTCTGGGCTCCTTGGAAATCTTTCCTCAACTCAGAAATATTCCCTCCTCCTTCACAAGCACTGGGTCTGGGCAAAAATCATGGGAACATGGACCAGAGGAAGAAGAATTTGGCATCACTTGGGAACGAACAGCATTGACGTAGTGATGCCAAATGAAGCGTTCCCCTGGTTCTCCGTGTGTTTCTTTGAACATCCAATTAGCAGAAATTCCTTGCTACAGCGTTTTCCTCCTCCCTGTTGGGAGAAACCTGGTCGTGGTTTGGTATCAGCCACAGCGTCCTGAGATGCTCTCTGGCAGGGTGGTCCTCGTGCCTTCCTGCTCTGAGCCTCCCTTAGACAACACATCTGCAGTGGTTTGAGAAGCAGCTTAGCCGAGTCATTGTCTTTTGTGTTTTCTTTCACTGAATCCACCCCAAAAAATTTAAGATCCTCCACTAAGGAAGACAATGCCACATAAAACCTCTCCATAGTCATAAAACCCCCTTTTTTCCCCCTTCTCTTGCAGTCCCAACTCACTGAAGCTTGTATGAGTTATGGTGAGTCCCACCAGAGTAGCACAAGGTGCAAACTCTGTTTGTGTGAAGCTGTTTCTCTTCTTTTTTCCCCCTTCAACATCATCTTTCTGTGTTCACCAGGGAGTCCCTGCCCCAGGGCACAGACAGAAGACCTTGGTGGTCCAAAACATTATGGGACACTTGCAGCCTCTGGGATGGTTCAGAGTGCCAGCGCTGAGCTTGATGCACCAGTTATGGGTGCTATTGGGCTCTTTTTAGCTCATCTCGGGCCTGATGATGCCAGCGGGAAGGCAGAACTTGACAGCAGCAATGCTGGGATGGCCCCACACCTCCGGGGATGGGGACGAGTGGCAGGAGGTGACTCAAGCTGTATCTCTGGTCCCATGGAGTCCAGGCAGCACCTTCCAAAGCTCAGTGGCTGGTGGCTGTGCCCTGCTTCTGGAATGCCCCCTTTGGTCCTCTTTCCCTTCCTCCTGCACCGTTCTCTTAACCCTGAGCAATCCAGGTGACACCCAGCCTCACTCAGGGCTGCAATTAGAGGCAGGCAGAGGGCAAAGCACGCTGGCCGAGGGTCAGGAGAGTTCCCTCCAGGGTTCCCTGCTGCAGCCGACAGCCGGAGCATAAGGGATATAGACGTTGTTATAGATTCGTTAGTTATTCATTGTAACAGCGTTGATCCTAATGAATTCATTTGGTATTCATTGGCTGTCACGCACAGTTCTGTAAGTCTTCAGCTCTAATTTAGGACAATTAAAATGAAGTGTTAGCAAGCAATGTTTCCCCTGCATTGCACAATCTATAATATTTTCTTTTCAGGGGAGGGATGCAGACTAACCCGGCTCACGCTGCTGATGTTATCGGGGAGTGAGATCTTACAGCTTGATCCTGCAATGCTTAATGAATTAATACAGCAGATATAATTTTCATGGGTCAGTGTGTTGCGCTGGCCTGCAGATCTGTCTAGATTAAGCCTAGGGAAAGACTAATTGAAAAATACATGTCTTGGTTTGCTTAAAAACAATAAGCAGATATCTACCAGGGAGAAACGTACAAACGAGATGCATAAAAGCAAGCCAGCGATTTGTCATATGCTTCATAGTTCATGTTGTAAATTAGACAATCTTTCATAATCACCGGGCTGGGGGAGGGGGACAGCCCAATCAATTTGTCTGTAAAATTCTAAGTCCTTTTGAAAACACAATTGAAATATAATTCCTCTGTGTTTCCCAGTTAATTATCATTTACAATATTTCTGGCATCAAAGCTTTACTAGCATGGAGGGATCATTTCTTCATCACAATACCACTTTCAGGATTCATTTATCTTGTCTTTTAGACTAATTATCCCCAAATTCACCAATAGACTGTCACACTTACATGCTCCAATAAATGTAGTTTTAAATCAGCAGCTTACTTTGCTGCAGTGGTACAAGCTTTCCTGAATTGTGTCTAACTAGAGTCATTCATCTGTGATCACAACACTAAAGGGAGAACAACAACATTAAGGTTTGTATGAATGATCATGCTTATTTATATGCAAATACGTCTGACAAATCAATAATGTATGATTTAGCTGTTCACTGTGCATTAGTAGAAGTGCCACCAGTCCCAGGTGGCGGTCTCAAAAGGATCCCCAGCTCTTCCCCCTCCCCGTCTTGGTCCCGCTTCAAGCAGTGGCTCCGGTCAAATGGCTGCAAAATCAGCTGCTGCCTCATCCCCGCTGCTGGGGGACCAGCAGCCACCCAGCCACTGTGGAGGGGATGGAGTTGGGAGAGAGCGATGCAAGTCTGGGGGGAGTGGGAAGGGAGAGAGCCCCTGTGGACATCCTGGAGCACCCTGGGATGGGATGGAGCCATGAGTTGGGGTAAGACAAGGAGAAGCACTGGGATGTCAGCACCTGACTTTCCACAGGCTGAGGCTATCACAGGCTTGTTCCTACAGATTTCAGACTGGTGTGAAGGACAATAACGCCCTGAGCTGACTTAGCCCTGAGCTGAGTTAGCCCTGTCTGTCAGTGTCCCAGCTTCCCTCCACCCTACTCCTCGTTCCTGCCCAGAGAGCAGCCACCCATTCAATTTGCCTCCATTCACTGTAGAGGGTCTCTCACCCTTCTCCAGCTGCACCGTCTATATGGTCCAGCCTCTTCTGCACAGCCCTGCATGGGTCTGCCCCACAGCAAGGGCTCGTCTCCCACCCCAACCTCATCCCCTCTGCTGCCCATGGCTTGGCTTTTCCTTTCTACCCTGCCACCCCCATGGGGGATGACCTGTCAGCCATGCCCCACCAAGCCCTGGGGATTTCTATACTATCGTTCCTCCCAGAGAGGTGCTTTTCTTCCCTTCTCAATGCCTCCAAAACAGGAAGAAAAAGGGCAGGAACATCAGTGGGTGTGTGGCACCGTGCTGTCCATGTCCTACACCGCTCACGCACCGTGGTGTGTCTGCACCTGCCTTGGGGACCAGCACTGCCCAGGGCCCCCGTGCACCCCTTATGAGCAGGTAGCCAGGGTCTAAGGGAAATAAGTAAATGTTAGATATCTCTGCCTTGTACCTGAGTAAACACGGACCCTGGGCTAGATGTTAATGTGTTGTAAACACCTGTATTTCTTCTGAGATGTGCTTATGGCAGTGGTGAAGGGGGCTTTCAGCTACGGCCAGAAGCAGTTTATGAGTCAAGAAAAAAACCCTGCGCTCAACTATTGTTATTCTTCTTGCTCTGCCCTTCAGGCTGAGAAGTAACTGTGTCCTCCTGACCAAGGCAGGCTGAAATGCCTCTCACATGATTATTCAGTTGGCCAGAAACCTCTGGGTGCTGTTGAGTAATGTAAGTAATTCTCTTTCTCCTTCTGGACCTCCCTCAAGCCATCTCCAGTAAAGGATGAGGGTGAGTGGTGAAGGCTGTGTGGGTTTCCGTGCAAAGGGGACGAGCTGTACACCCTGTGTCAGGCAGTTGGCCGGGACGGGGACCTGACTTACATCCACGTTACAGGACTTCTTCTCCCATCCTGGCATCCTCTGATGACCATCTCCATTTCCATTCTGCTCTGGGTAAAGATGCCCACACCTGGTGCAGGAGGGTAGAGGCAGTCTGTCCTGGCGCTCTTATTTGCTATGACAGGTGAAAAGAAGAGCAACCTGAACAAATGCTGTGCCATACACTCTGTCCCGGGGATAAATTGCTCAGTTGTCACCAGCTTTGGAAGAACTGCTCAGAAAGCTGTGAAAGCAAGCAAGAAATCCCAGCGTACACAACGCTGGGGGGACGAGGGGAGGAGTAAGTTTAATGGCCTGCATGAATTGTCAAGCAAACCCTCTGCAGACTTCAGCATCTTCAGTGGCACATTCTCATTCTGACACAGAAGCGACATTTATAGGTCGTAACTCTGAGGAGCAGTTGGTCTCCCTGGCACTATTACACTTAAATGTGAAGGGCTTCATCTGCTGACTATCACAGTGGAAAAGGCAAGTTGAGCAGTTAAAGTAACAGTTCAGGAAGATCCCCCAGGGATGGAGTGAGCAAAAGAGAATAATCAGGCATTTCCACAACTTGCTCTTGTAGTGTATTAGTTTCTGGTGACTAAGCTGCTTTTAGCTTTCCCAGTTTATTTTTAATCGTGTCTATAGAATACACTGCTGGTATTCCCATTGCATTTATAATTATAATTGGCTATCTAACTAAATAGCCTGCAGATCTGTGTGCTGGGAAACATGCTGTGCAGATGTGTTTGTCTGTGTGCACGCACACACAAACCTGCACATCCGCACACCCCTGCCCTCACACATACAGTCTTAAAAAAACTACTCAGAGATTGAATTAGCTTAGAAATGGAGCATCTGCACAACCAATAATTTCATTACTGGGGAAAGCAGGAAACTGTGTTTCTCAATGAAGCTCAGATTATGAATCCGGTCATTTGCATTGGAATTTTAATAGGTTTGTACAAAAAAGGACTGGCACACATCAGTTCTTCTTTGAATGAGGCATAATGGGAGGGAGATGCTGCACGCTCCCACACAGACACGGCACAGAGTGGGAGGTTGTGGTGTAGTGTTGGCAGGCACATGCCCACCAGTCCTGCAAAAAAGTAGGAGAAGAATCAGTGCCCACGCACCGCTGGGCCATTCTCTCTGTGGAGGGACCCAATTGTTGCTTTAAACAATTTAATATCTGTGCTTTGTCTGGTGACTGGAACTCTTTGCTACAGGGGGGATAATAATGACAGCCAGCACTCCCAGGCTTGGACCAGTCCCCTGAGCATGGCCATGTCAGGCTGAGATCTGAGGTGCTTTTGTGAATGAGGAAGGAGGATTTTATGAGCTGGTCAAGTTTGAGTGCTTGGATAACCCACTCCAGAATGAGGATCCACACCCTGAGATCCAGTCCCACATGGATGATGATGTGCAAGCCCCATTTTTCATGGGGAAGAACTAACTCTTGCTTTTATATGTTGTTTTCCCCTTCCATCAACCCAGACTGGTTCACATAGGAGCAATCATCAGCTGTTGCAATAGTTCTGCTCTTTGGACGATGCTTTTTCTCTGGGGTCAGGACCTCTTTGCAGTCCTGGAAGGCTGATGAGGCTTTGCAGGTGATCTCCCTATGAGCAGAAATCCTCTGCCTCTCCCTTTGGAGAGATAGAGAGCGAGACTACATCTCCCAGCAGCCCCAGGAAGGAACAGGAGGAGATTTTAAGGGTCGGCTTGATTCTCTTCCCAAAAAAATGGCACTTGGAAAGTCAATCTCTGATTGGCAGATTATGCCTTTTGTTTTCAATAGTGCTGAAGAAGTTTTCAAGAATGGGAAAAGGCATGTATTTCATCATTTTTGCCAGAGATTTTGCTGGAGAGACACATGCACACACAGAAATCAGGCAGTTTAGCTCACATCTGTCTGCCTAGGCTTTTCCTGCAGGGTGCTTGCTAATATGAAATATTAAAAGTGCCATGTCCTTTCCTTCACATATTTCTTCATATTCAGTCTGGCCACTCACTTGATATGTAAATAAAGTGTACCACCACTCTGTAAAATGCAGATACCCTGCATTATTTAAGCTGCGAGGGCGATGCATCATCCGTTATGTGGCTCATTGGGGGAGCCCTGCTGTGTATTTGGCAATAAAGCCTCAGAGCGCCTCATCAGAAACAGCAGTTGGTCCAGGGGAAGTTCATTTATGCATGAAATATTCACAGAGCAACAATGCAAACCTTAAACATCAGTAATTGTTAGATTTCTATTGCCTCTAACTAGTGTCTCTAAATTATTGCAAAAGACCAGCCAATTTGCAAATTACATATATTTGTCATGCTCTTGTACCTTTAGTGAACAGACCATAATGGTGATAGCATTTTTAATGTACACAGTGACTGAGCCTCCTTTGGAGAGTTAGCCAAAGACTAGCTCTTTAATGGAAAATTGCTGGCCAGGTTTCTGGAGAAAGTCCCTGCTATATTAACTGACTCATTGCCTGCGATTTTTTTCCCAAATGCTTATCTCCAGCTTTTAGCTGAAGGAACTTCATCCAAGATGGTCATCCTACTCTCTGTGTGCCTTGGAGAAATTCAGCCTGATCGTGATACCAGTAACAGGTAGGGCCATGACACAAACAAGCCTGGCTCAGACTTCTGCATGAGTTCTGCAATTCAGTCCTTGCCACTAGGCAATGACCGTGCCCATGGCCTCGTGGCTTCCCAATTTTGGAGAAGGACCTCAGGAAAAAGCAGCTTGAGGTTCCATGTTGAAAACAACAAGGCAAACGAATGCCTGGTGTAACCCCCTCGAAGGCTGCAGGGTTACACCAGGGATGACCGATATCTGGGGAGACATCACAATACCAGGGAGGTGTCCCCAAGGTCTGTTTGTACCACCCTCCTGGTGGCTCTGAAAAGAGAAAGATGCTGAATAGATCTACTTGCTTTGTGCTGTGCTGGGATTAGCAGTTACGCTGATCTGAGTTTGTGAAATGCTCTCTATTTCAAGCTGGGAATTTTTCAACTCCCTTTAGCCTTGTAGAGCATGAAGGCTGCCCAGTAACTCCAGCTGGGCGCTCTCGTCCTGTTGTGTGCGTGCTGTGGTGTCTGTCTCCATGCCTTCACCCTTCAAGAAGACCAGGGAGGGCATGGCCAGCCCAAAGGGATGCTCTCTGCTGGCAGCCAAATGCTGCCACAGCGAGGAATTCATTTAATACCTTCAGATTCATTAATATCCCTCCCTGCAAGACCCAAAATAACAACTGGGAGATCAAAGGGTCAATTAACACTCGCAGTCTCTAATCTATCAGCAGATTAATTTCTGAGTTGCTTTATGACCGGGTATTCCCTATAAGAGGTGTAGAAGGAAAGTGGTCTGTCCCTGACTTTCCTTTTCCTGGTTAATATTTAACAGAAGTCTTTTAATGTGCTCTTCCACTTAATACAGTAATAAAGTACAGCATCACTTTTGACAAATCTCTTCCTTTTCACAGAGGAAAGGGTGTATTTCCCCCGATGGCTGCTTTATCTTTTACACTGTGTGTCTCTTTGGGAACGGGGGCTCCTCCATCAGGTTGATAAAACACAATCTCCTTTCCCCAGGCATATTGGTCTCTCAGGAGGAGTCATTAGCTGTGCAGAGGATGGGGTCCAGGAGCATCATTTCTGGTGGCGAGAGGTGTGCAGTGATGACTTTCTGCATGTCTCGTTATCCCAGAAAGGGTTAATGGCTGTGGTGGTATCTCCTCCTCCCCCATGGATCTCAGTGTAATCTCCATGTGGTGTTTGACCCCTTCTACATACAAGTTGTTGCCTGCTGACAACTATTGCACGTGGTAAGGAGAGCTTTTTGCACCTTTAAATAACCTCGAGTCATCCCAGAGACGCGAAGGGCAGTGGGGGGATGAAGCTCTGGATGTGCTTTCAGAGGCAGGGCAGGTCCCCTGCTGCGAAGCTCACTTTGGCTTCAGAGACATGATCTCTGTGCCAATGTTGCAAGGGATAGTCTTAAGTTGACCTCGTCCCTATGGCCTGGTCTTTGCGAGGGGACAAAGAGGAGTGTTGTGAGCTCAGAGACTGGCACTTTCTCTATCCCCCTGCCTCCAGCTCAGGCTCAATGCGGCACTTGGAAGAGCAGAGCTGGGGACATCAGCTGTGTGCTGGACATCCCTGGGCTTAGAATCATAGAATGGTTAGAGTTGGAAGGGACCTTAAAGATCATTGAGTTCCAACCCCCTGCCCTGGGCAGGGACACCTCCCACCAGACCAGGTTGCTCCAAGCCCCATCCAGCCTGGCCTTGAACCCCTCCAGCGATGGGGCATCCACATCTTCTCTGGCCAACCTGTTCCAGTGTCTCACCACCTTCAAAGTAAAGAATTTCTTTCTGGTATCTAATCTAAATCTCTTCTCTTCCAATTTAAAACCATTGCCCCTTGTCCTGTCACTGCTCTTCCTGGCAAAGAGTCCCTCTCTGGCTCTCCTGTAGCTCCTTTCAGATACTGGTAGGCTGTTATAAGGTCTCCCCAGAGCCTTCTCTTCTCGAGGCTGAACAACCCCAGCTCTCTCAGCCTGTCTTCATAGGAGAAGTGCTACATCCCTCTGATCATCTTCGTGACCCTCCGCTGGACCCGTTCCAACAGGTCCATGTCCTTCCTGTGCTGAAGACTCCAAAGCTGGACACAGTGCTCCAGGTGGGGTCTCTCGAGTGCAGAGTAGAGGGGTAGAATCACCTCCCGAGACCTGCTGGCCACACTTCTCTTGGTGCAGCCCGGGACACTGTTGGCTCTCTGGGCTGCCAGCGCACACTGTCAGCTCGTGTTGAGCTTCTCATCCATAAGCACTCCCAAGTCCAAGGGCTTGGGAGTCCCAAGGGCTTCATCTGCTCTGGGTTACAATAGCAAGACCTTCACCTCGCACCAAGGTCCTCAGCACCCTCATTTCTCCCCCTCCAGAGCTGAGGAACGTGTGGATTTCAAAAGTGGAATTAGTTAAAATCCATGTGCTGAGCATGAAGTTTAAACTGTCTCAGTCCCCTTACCCATAAGTTGGGGAAGCAGCATCTCTATACCTCCTGGGGGGTAAAGTTACTCCGGATACTCCAGAAATTTTGCAGTGCACAAATATTACAGGGAAAGGGACCGGGAGTGTGTGAGATGGCTGGCTTCACCTTGGCTCTGTTTGTAGGAAGGAATTACACCCTCATCAATCTGAGCAAGGAGGCAGCTCAGGACTAGAACCTGAGCAGCAAAATGGCACCTTTTGGCCACCCAGCAGGAGATGACAATAAAAGCTAATTTAAAAAAAAAAAAAAAAAAAAAGCGCTGGAGGTTTTAGTCACTTAATGAAATGAATTTCTTGTACAAGTTCTGAAGCCGAACTCTTTCAAAGGCGATCACTCCTGACTCCAGGTTTCTCTTTGACTTGTTTTATGATGTTTGCTGAAAGTTCAGAAAATTAAATCTTTTGCAGCTTCAGAAATGCACATGATGGATGTGTTTTGGGATTCAAATCAAGGGAGGGAGAATGCTTCTTTAAATTATTAGTTTGGCTTCTCTCCACCATGCTGCCGCTCTGTTAATTAAACAGCGGACATATGTTAAGGCTGTTTTACAAGCATCTGGAAGGAAAAATTAACATTTTTTATCACTGTCACTGTAATTTCTTAACTGTATGTATATGTGGACAATATGAAAATTAGTTTCATTTAAAAGTAAGAGTGGTTTGCTTTGATTAGAAGACAGGCAGGATGATGAAAGGGAAGTCTGATAGCTGAAGAAGAACTTGGCCTGGAGAACGGAAGGCAAAATGTGATGCTCGATGAGGCTGGTCAATCAGGGTGGAAGTGTAATAGTGTGTATTTTTATGAAATAAACCCATGCTGTGCACTTCTCTTAGCCTTTTCATGGCTCTGGAGGGAATTTGCAAAGAAAACCAACAGCACTCTGTGGAGCAGATTTTGGATGGTCATCTTGGTCTCCATGCTGTAGTCCAGGCTGGTTGTCTTCTCTCATCCTGCAGGTCAGGACACTCAGAGCATGGATACACCAGCACAGGGTCTTGAGTGTTGAATCTGACGCTCTAATACAGTCATTTGGGCTCTACTGTTCCTTCTCACAATGCTTCTTGCACAAGTTCTTCCCTTCTGGAAGTCTTTCCTGCTGGAAGATGGGGAACCTCAGGTCTTAGCTGTGAGAAACAACTTGGCTGTGGTTGCACGGGAACCATGCATGGCCTCTTTCAACCACACATGTTCACTTTCAACCTAGACATGGAGTCCAAGAGGAAAAAGGAGAGTGTCAAAATTATTGTCTGAACCTGATAGCTGTTTTCATAAAGTGGAGGCAGCAGAAAGCCCTGCTCCAGCCCAGGATAGGGGGAGACTTCTCAGGTTGCACAATGCGCTGCGCTGTGTAAATTAAACAATATGTTCCTAAATTGACAGATTGGACAGACTCCATTTCCAGAATTCCCAGTCCACACTCACTAATTATGGCAATATGTTGTTTATCAGTGAAGAATTGTCCAAATCCAAATTTCCCTGAGTAATGAGGTACACTTAACTCCAGCTGGACAGAATAGACCGTACAGCCAAGCATGACAGGGATTTCTGCCTTTTCCCAGGGCTGGGAAAGTCACAGACTTGGGACCAAATTGGGGCCAATGTACTCACATAAACGGGCCGTATGAAATTAATGGGGCTATACCTCGGAATGAGGATCTGATCCAATAACCATTAAAATCAATGGCCCTTTCACAGGTTTCAGAGGCCCTTGGATGGAGCACGAGGTGAGCAGGATTTGGTCATGAGCCTGCAAGAAAAACGAGCAATGAGATGTCTCCATAGAAAATGGAGAATACATAAGATCATTTGGGGTTTCCAGCATCTGACTGACTTAGATTAATTCCTTTTTCTTTTCCTTGCAAACCAAAAAGTGTGTCTTCTAGAAACTTATTTTCAGCCAGAGAAAATTCAAAGGCAGAAACCATCGAAAAAGCAAGCTGGGAGCAGATTGTTGTTCATTTATCCCTGCTGTCACTGATCATATTCCCCTTGAAATCCCAAGGAAATCATTAACATATTTTCCTGAAGCCTCGTAAGACTGGCAGAACCAGGTCCTTGACTGGTGTGTGACTGGCCAGCGTGACCAGCAGTGTGGCTAATCCAAACCTACCAATTATGTTTCCATCCCTCCATAACCCCTGCTTTCTTTATCAGTTTTCTTACAACAGTAGAAGGAGTAATCTATTCATGTACCCTACCAACAAGTCAACTGGGATTTTTGTTTTAAACTGAGAGCTTGTAGGGGCTCTGAGTGAATACGCGTTAGCTGGCTGGTGAACATGTGCATCTTGGTCCTGTGTGCATGTTGTTAAAATAATGAATGCAGGAGACTGGACTGTCAAACGAATTAATCTTGGGCTCCTGATGATATCACAAACCACCAGGGCTTCACTCTCACAGGTTGCAGTTTCATCAACCCCCCTCGCCTATTGATTTATACCTACAGAATCCATCCTTCTCCCTATCCATTATCCTAAATGCAATGCTAACGTACCAGAGAAAATCTATTTGAGTTCATTTGAATTTTTTTTTTCAGCTCCTGAATTAATGTTTTCTAAAAGGGTATTTTAATCAGGCACTTTTTTATTAAAAGAAATATTACAAGAATAAAACACCAGCCCCCAAGGTTCAGCCAGTTATGGCAAAATAGCATATTTGGCTCCTGCTATCCCAGTGTGCTTTTTTTCCCCTTTGCAAAATTAGCAATGTGAATTAGATCCAAGAATTTTAACCCTATTTGACCAGTGAGAGTTAACTGATGAACACAGTTAATTTATTTGATGAATCAGTGTCATGGGGATTAGTGAGCTTTTTTTCATTCCTTCTAATAATATAAAACTGCAAAACTGCAGGTTATGCTATTAGTTTGAATTATCCTGTTACAGTCATTAGGGAGATTTGCCTTTCTCTGCTTTTATTGACAGGGTGTTTCTGACAATAAGCCTTTGCATTTCTGCATGAGATGAAAAGTGTTATTTTTTGCAGGTAGCGCGTGGCATCATTGCCAAAGCAAGTCCATAAAAATCAGCTCAAGACTTTGTTAGGAGTTTGTTTGTTCATTGCTTCACATGAACTTTTAAATCCTGTCTGGTTTGCAAGTCTGCTGCTTCCATTTAAATGACATTTTCGAATTTCCCATACACAGAAATTTTACCAACCTCTTTTTCTCTCTTTTGGTACTGAAAGTTGAGGTTTCTAGACAGTTATTTGTTTCCAGAAATTGGGGCTTAAAGGAAATCACTACATCTCCATCTCTCATAGTATGCAGTAGTATCATGGGACTTAACAACACGGATTCCCCTGAAATGTTCGTAATATACATAACAAGCCAAAATCTACAAATCTAAAGCTTCAAATTCAGCTTTTCCCAAATGGCAAAGGCAAACACTGAGTGCAATCACTCCCCTTTATAAATAAAAAGAAACAGCTGGTTTTATCTTATTCATCTTTCTAGTGCCCTTAGAATGGTAACGTTTTCCAGCACCACAGTCTGTATCTCTATATATTTACATATTTGTATGTATATGTGCCTGCAGACACACGTAACACACACACATGGACACTGGCAGGTTTGCAGGGGCTCAGCTCAAATGCATGCTCAGAGGGACCGTGGGGGCAGCCACATTGCTCACCAAAAAAAATAAATTAAAAAAAAAAAATCAGCTTAAAGCAGGGAGACAGCAAGGAGAGGGAAAAGATGGGACTCCCTGGACTTCAAACACCAGCCCTGTAGCTCTGCGAATGCACCTGATTCCAACCACGTGGCTACCAAAACCAGCAGCGAAGTCGCCGAGGCTATCCGAGTGCTCCAACCCCTCAGAGGACTCCGTTCAGAAGATTTTCTCTGGGTCACAAAGGAAATCTGCTGGAAAAGATCTAAGTTAAACTACAGTTGTCCAAATTCTGTTCTAACCATGCCAGCGCCACCTCCTCAGCTGTGTGAGAGATAGTGCAAATGGACTGCAGGGAATTCCAGGACAGGCTGCTCAGGTCCTTCCGCCTGGCTCCATTAAGGATCTCCTCCCAGACCCTGCCTTCTCCTGATTTTTCTATTTGGGACCACAGAAGCCACATCCCTTCCCAGCTGTGAGCCACTGGCTGCTGCAGTAAGAGGCTCTTTGGAAAAGGAGTGGTAGGGACGTGTTCCTCTATCCATATCTGATCTTAATTCTCTGGGAGCCTCAGCACAGGAATCCTAGAACCACAGGAAATGGAAAACCAGCAAGGATTAATTGCATTTGACTGTTTCTTGGAAGGCTATGAGGCAGAAGAGGTTGTCCCTACTCAGGCTGAAACTACATATGGATGCAAACCAAACCCCAAAACTACGCGTCCCAAAATTCCAGTTTGGCTCTAGATTTTGCCTTAAGCATTTATGGGTCTGAAGTCCTGCCTGCAGGTGACTGCGAGATGGGAGGTTGGAAGGAGAAAGTATTTGAACAGGAGAAAAAAAAAAACAAAAAACTGCTGTGGGGACTAGTTGGTGAATTTGAACAATTTAAAGGAAATCTTTCTGATGATTTTTATTAAAATAGATTTCCATTTTCCTTTAACCACTTTGTAAAACACAGCCATCATTTCCAGCGACAGCTTGCTGCAAAAACTCCCGCTTGCAGGAGTTTGTGTTACTGGAGACCAGTTCATCATGAAAAGTCTCTTCTGCTGGGGATAAGATATCACCTACGTTACTTGTTTTACTTGTTTTGGACAAAGCTAGCGGGGGGTTCACCTCCAGCCTGAGCTAATGCGTAACACGTCTTTCGCTTCCAAGTGCTGGGTCCCTGCTGCAACTGTGGGCTGGGAAAAGTACCCAGCTCAGGCCTGAGGTTTGCAGAATACTTTCTCCCTGCATAAGAGTCCTTCGCCGTCGCAGTCTTTGCCTTTGTGGGTTAATAAAACCATCTATCACACTTCCCGATGACAGATGTCTAAATGTCCGAATAATACCCAGCACAGAGAGCTATGCGCTTTGACAGCCAGAATCAGGTTTCAGAAGAGATTGAGACGACTCCAGAAGTGAATGGAATGCACAGATGTTAGCAAGCCTGTCCTTCTGATTAAGTTTGCTGCAATGCAGAAGGTATAAATATGTTCAAATGCTCAGAAGGCCATGGGAAATGAGAGGCTGCGTTTTAGCACCCAGCACTTTTTGAGTCCCAGGGTAATCCTGATTTTAAGTACACCTTTTATAGACCAATCTGGCTGAATTGTTCTACAAGTTAAATGAAGCAAAGACTTTGTAGAAGTATTCTGGCAAACAATATAATGTATCACTTAAAGAGCTATAACCAAGCAAGTGGAAAATGCAGCTCTTGTTGCAATTTAAAGCAGAGTAACCGTAGTTCATATTTAGCATTTTATTGTGGAAAATGAAAATAAATATCAGTAAGCAAATAGGCATCGTACCCAAGAGCACTCTGCTACCCAGAGATCAACGTGTGGTGTTGGGTAACCATCATCCAGGCAGGTTGTAACTCTCAGAAGAGTGTCTGTGGATGTTCTCTGTGTAGCAGCAAGCTGGTGCTGTGCAACCCCAGGCTCTTTTCCCTGCACTCTGGTGCTTCATTTTTTTGGGACACAGCTATCACTCTGCTGCAGAGTCTCCTCCAGCCCGGAGGTGACACTGAGTCTTGGGAACAGCTTGATCTGACAAGAGCAGGGATATATTTCAGACTCACAACCTGCCACGTGTCCCGGCTGTGAGACTTGCCTGAGGGCTATAGACGTATGGATTTCACACCTTTCACATCCCAGTGACTTCACCAAGCCCAGCTTTCCACTGGGCTTTCTGCAAGAAGAAGTGACTGGGGAGAAGTTTGTCGTGCTGAACTTTGACGAACCGTGGTGCAATTTGTGCTTAATTGGACCGTCAGTCTCTTGGAGCAGATGCCATGAAACAGGAGGGGGTTGCGGTCCTGCACTGCCATAATCCCACAACAGAATAAAATCAGTCCTGAGAAAGTTTCTCTCTAGCAAAGACATCCCAGCAGAGGAGGAGCAGAGGATAGATCACAGATAAGGGAATCACTCTTCAATACTTGCAATTTCTCTGTCCATTCCAGGGCTGCACCAGCACGTCCTAATCGGTCGCTTCCTGGAGATTCCAAAAAATTCCCAGGGGGTTGGTTCCAGCTGCTGGGTGTCTCTCAGCGGCCGGCTCTCGGGCCGGGAAAGCTGACACCCCAAAGACATATCGTGCTAAACACCACAGTGTCCCCCTCGGTGCAGGGACACTGCGCGGCCCCAGCCAAGGCTTTAGAAAGTGCTGCCTCTGAATGACTCTCAGCAGGGGAAGTATCCATTGATTATTCGTGGATCTATAGCGAATTACATTATTTTATTCAAAATTATACCAGTAAGGCATAACGTTTATGGGACTGGAAATGTCTTCCGAGTGACTGTTCCGGATGTTGGAAGCACTCACTGCCCCGGGTGTCTCAGGGTCTCTGCCAGGCTGGTAAATCTGAAATCCCTAATTCATTCAGGACTGGAAAATGCTTTAGTCTTGAATGAAGCATCGGAGGAGATTTCTACACCTGGGTTTTTATAGCTTGATCTCAGCAGAAAAAAAAAAAGGAATAACTCTGGATTTTCACGTGAAATGAGCTCAGGAATAGCTCCTCAGAACTAAACTCGTTGGATAAAAATTATTCTTTCGAGCACTCACTTTGGCTTTATTTGCTTTAAAAATCTCAGCTGGCAAGAGCCATCACCCCTTCTTTCTCTGAGTTCACAGAGACACGTTACCCTGAACTCTGCTTCCCTCCCATTTCCTTTCCCTTTCTTCCAAGCCCTCTCCCTCCTCTCTGCTTTCCCTCCAGACCGGCCCGACGGTGTCAATGGGCTCCGGGCGGAGTGCGGTGTCACTCTGTGCTCAGACACGGGGCAGGAGAGCACACGTGTGTGCACACGTGTGTGTGCCCGGGTGCAGAAAGCACAGGGAGCTGCTGCACGGCCGCGTCCTGCAGACCTTGGCACAGGGCAAAGAGCTGTCCTTCCCACCCAGTGAACAGGAACACAGACTCCAGCACACGCAGGGTTAAGAGCTCTAAATCTAAAGTACTCATCTGCAATCTCAATTTGCTCAGAGTCCAGCAGCTGCATTAGTTGAGATAATTCTGTCAGTGAGTGCTGTTTGTACCCAGAACATGCCTGCTAAATTTGTTAAAGAATACCCCAGACTAACGCATCATTACACTCACAAAGTCATCTATCTTTTACTTCAGATTAATTCTTTTTTTTCCCTCTCTCTTCACCTCCTCCATAAATCCTGGTGCACTTAATTAATTTCAGTTCCAGTGTAAGGTCCATAATACAGAATTGTTCAAGCAAACACAAAATTAATTATTCTATTTACGGCCTTCTCATTGAAAGGAGCATTTCATCTTTCATAATTACATTTTGGAACGTCCAATTATGAATTCAGACTTCTGCTGCTTTGCATACCGTGATTGTACGCAAGTGTCTCCATGCCAATGAGAACCAAGATTTGGGTCTTACATTTCCTCCCAATTAGACTAAATTCAAGTACAGTTCCAGTCTGAAAAACCTTTTCAAGAGGTGACAGAGGGAGAGGGCGGGAGACGGGGGGTGCCTAACGAATCAGGTTAAAAAAAAAAAGCCTATGTGAATGCACACTAACGTTTCTTCTCCAGCGAGAGAGATGTCTTTATAACGCAGAACAAGGCTTGCTGTAGCTGGTTCAATAACCCTACCAGCTGCTACAGGCTTAATTCTACAAGCACAAGACTTTATCAAGCTCTTTTTGAGATAATGGAAAAATTCCTTGGCTCCGATGCCTTTAAAAAGAGCTTTTGAACTCAGGCACAAGTTGATATACATTATACCCTTGATTTGTGTTAATTATATCCATTTTTAATGCCCTCGATGACACTAGCTGTTTTCCTCGGAGCTGATTTGTAAGTGAAATCTGAAGCTGCAAAGGTTTTCTGCTTCCTGCAAACCTGGGGCAGACTCAAGCTTTCACGTGTGTTTGGAGCAGCCTGGCCCCTGGCCACGAAGAAGGGAAGGAAGCCCCTGGGCTCAGCAGCTCTGGCTTCTGCCTGACCACGGGCAAAAGTCCTCCATGTAACTGAGGTCTGTGGTGGGTGCTGGGTTCCCCTCGAAGCTGCAATGCCGTGGGAAGTAGGAGGGAGGGAGGGTGAATCCATGCCTTCTCCAGCGAGAAGGTTCTCCGCCTGTGGGTGCACCAGGATTTGGCTCAGATTTGGAGATTTGTGTCATGTCCAAAATGTTTTTAAGGAAATGATTAACCCTGTTGAAGGACCTTGGATGGGAGATAGCCACGAGGTAAGCCTTGTGCACATGCTATGGGGTTGTAGGAAAGTCTTGACCTGAGTCCTTGCTCATCCATAACAAGCAGCTGGGAAGAACGAACACAGGGATGGGACCCAGGAGACCTGGGCTCAAGTCCCAGCTTTGTCACAGATATTGTGGGTGTCCCGGAGCAGGGGATTTCAGGCCTGACCCGTAGGCTGCAGATAGGAGCTGCGAGCTGGGTGAGGCTGTTGGAGGCCACTGGATGGACAAAGGGAGCACAGCTGCCTCCCGTCATCCCGGCACAAAACCTTCCCGTGGGGATAAGGCTCCAGCTCTTCCTTCCCCAGCGCCGCTGAGCTCCCTGACTCCTCCTGGAGCACCCAGAGCTGCCTTTTGCCTTCAGGAGAGAGCAGGGGCTGAAACTGCATCTAGCTAAAGAGGTCACCCAGGCAACCCAATGCTTTTTACACTCTCCCTCTTTGCATACTTGAGCAAAGGCTATGGTCAATATGACCTTTTGAGATATCTGTTTTAAAAATTCCCGGCCAGTACAGGTTGAAATGAGCTGTTATTAGAGCTATGAAGTAGTTCTAGAGTCCATCTGTCAAGTCTGATCATGCTCCGAAAAGCCGAAATGTGCCCATCTCCTTTGGAAACACAAATAAATTGCTTTAGCCTTATCTATAGTTTTACAGCGACTGCTATTCTAATAGGATGAAGCGTGGTAATCAACTTTATAGAGCATATTTCCATGGCACACCCGTTATGTCATGCCTTGTTTACACAATTGGAATTAGGGATTAAGAGGTACACATACTGGGCAGGGGGCCAAAAATACTTTTACAGGCCTGATTTACTGGCCAGCCCGTGCGGGGCTCGGGAACCGTGTGTGCCCTGGCTGCAACGGGAATGTGACTGGCTTCGGCGTGGGGGGTTTAGCAAACCGCAGCATCGCATCATGATACCCCCCAAAAAAATACCCGAGGTGGGTGCTGCATGTTCTCCCACACGGGCTGGGATGGATGGGGCAACTGCTGCTGCTCCTCGGACATCTGTTCCTCTCCAAACGCATCTGCAGTTGCTGATCTGGGAGTTAAAACCCCCAGGCACGGTGCCTGGATCCCGGGTGAGAAATAGGCTAATAGGAATAACTGAGGGTGATCTGTGCAGGGCAGGGTAGTCGACAGCCAGGGCTGGGGAGAAGACACCCACAGGGAGCTCCCAACGGGTACCAGCACCGACAGAAACACCAACACACATAAAGAGGACTCAGGCTTGAGAGCAAAGTAGATTTTTCACAGAATTATGTGAGGGTGATACTCCTTGCCTAACGACTGTGTGGCTCCAGGCATGGAAAGAGTCCTTAACCTGAAATATAATTAATCTGTGATTTGTGGCTGGAGAGGAGGAGGGACTGACCATGTCCTTCGCCCACTTGCAGCACTGCCATCGGACAGTATCCATCCTTTCCTTGCTGAGTGTGAAACAGAATTGATGCTCCTTCACCTTTACATGTGCAAACCTGGAGTTTTTCTGGGGGGGTCCTACAGGGTGGGATGAGAGGAGAAACGGACTGATGAAGGGGACAGGGGTTGATTTACCCATTTACCCTGCAGGGACACACACGTGCACAGGGCTCAGCTCCAGCGGCCAAAACCCCACTAGCTAACCTCAGCCTGAACTCGAGCATGTCTTCGCTCAAGTTGGGAACAGTAAAGATATTTTTTCCCCCTCCCCAGATGCTGTTGCTAATTTGTTAGCCGTGTACAAGTGTTAAGCTTGCTGGGGGAAGCCAATTTGTGCAGTTTTTAGCTTGTTCAGTGGTGAAGTCTGCCTTATCTCTTGTGGAAGTGACTTCATGGCTTACATGAAAAGACATAAATAATCTGTTTTAAAAGCTGTTGGAAGAACAGTGGATTTATAGGCCTTATTGCCAAAAGGGATTATAACGACCCTCTGGTCCAGCCTCTGGCCTACCATAAGCAATTCCTGAATCAAAGCCCACATCTTGCAGTTGAGCTGGAGCATGGTTTATTTTATTTTTTTAAACACATCCAATCTTGGCAACACTGCTTCTTTCAATAACAAAATATTTTTCTTACTGTCCTTAGCTGGCAGGAGTTAATTGCTCCCTTTTGTGAGCTGTGAATGGTTTTGTGCTGTTCCACCTGGCATCTCTGCTTTTGTTTGTTAATTAGGTATTAATTGCAGGGGTTGCTGGGGATTTGTAGGTGAAAAGAGCGTGTGTATGTTGTGCAAAGGGGCTGAAATGAATTGAGTTTGGTAACAACAGACCTCACAACATCACTAATACATATTTTCTGAGTGGTGTTATGGCCTGATGTTCATCGAGCCACTGAGAGAGGTGAGGAGGTGGCTTTGGTTATTGATTCTCTCAATGTTGCGGCTCAGATCATGTACTGCTGATCAACGAAATACAATGTTAAGGAAAGGAGAGAGGCAGAAGGCTGTTTTTTAAATTATCAAAGATGTCATAAAATATAAAGGGTAATTATGGAGAATGTGGAAATGATGGAACAGCTCCTCATTTTACTGGTTTAACTGGAAAGCCAGGAAAAAGAATGTAAAAATGACCCTTGGAGAAGCTGACATTGTTATGGGTTGCTAAGAGCTGTAGGATGGCCGAGATGAATAATCATAGATTTTACACCTTTTGAAATAAAATTTGCAGAATAAAGTTATTTATGGGGAAAAGAGAAAGAGAAGACAGAAACTCTGAGGAAAGAGTACTCAGAAAGACAAGACACTTTAAGGGATATAAAGAATTCTTTTAAGGTGCTTTCCCAAAAACTTTTATGAAATCATAATATTGAGGTGCAATTATTTCAATTATTTCTGATTGAAGAATATATTAAAAAAATAGAAAGAAAAATCCTTGGTAAATGAATATGTCTGAGCTAATTGCTTGACCTACAGGCTACAGAGCAAAGGCTGTTACCTAGAAACTCCTTGGGGAAAACAGAAAAGTAAAAATGCCCATTTTCAGCAGCAAGGTTTAACACAAGCCATGGGGTGTCAGCTACAGCAGGAGAGGGTAGTGTGGGGGCTACAGACCCCTGATCTGCTTTTCTCCTTGATAGTTGGATTTGCCAGGGATTATCTGCTGTGGCTATTTTGAGAAAGCCTAAAAATTCAGTTTCCAGAATGATGAAGAGACCAAAAGAATGTAGAAAATGAGGTGGGGAAGAGATTTTTGGTGGAGAGCTGAACAATTTCTTGTTTAATAGTTTTAATATTTTAATGCCTCTGTGCTATTGTTGTGCTGCCAACGAATAAAAAACCTTGCATGGATTTTTAAAAGTACTTTAAGTGCTCTAAATAAATACCTAACTGTTGCTTGTGATAAGCTAGCTCATGCAAAACCATGCCTTATATCTCCAGCAATCTTGGTGAACCATTGTTTTTTTTCTACAAAACTCAGACTCTTTCCACTTACCTCTTTTGACAGCCCTACTCTAAATGCCCTGCCTCGTGCTTTCTTGTGCCCTCTTATCAACCTCCAGTATCGGGACAATGTGCTGTTCCTACCCTCAGCGCCTCTATTTACCCTGCTCTCCAAGGTTATCAGGGGAATACGCAGTATCTGTGACCCATACAAACATCACAAAGTCATCAGGACAAACCAAAAAGATGGATAATCTTTAAAGGAGAACAATTCTGTAACTTGCACAGGAGTTTTGGATTTTCCACCCTTTGCCAAGTACCCCAAAGCGTAAATCATGGGCAACAGGCGTGTGAGCCTGTAATGTTGAAAACAAAATCAGGGAATGAAGACCTTCAGTTGTTCACTATCTTAAGTTAAACCTGTAAAATAATTTTGTGGTCCTTCCACTTTGCATTGCTTGGGCCTGGGAGAACATGCCAGTTCTGCTCATCGGCAACAGCAGCAAAATGTCTGGACAGAGTAGTGCATCCAAGTGCTTTGCTTAATGTATTGCCTTCCCGCCCTCTCTCTTTTTCATTTGTGTCTTCAAATGAAGGTTTTATTGTCTCTGTGAGTTTGCATGTCCTGCCCCCTCCCTGCATACACCCTAAGGTTGTGTTTCTCTGATGACCTGCGCGAAAAGGGGACTTTCCAATGTTTGTGTGAGCAATGGCCTATCTCCTGGAACGTGTCTGTGGATCAGAGAGACTGACAGTTCTAGAAATGTAGATTTTTTATTTTTTTTTAAAAACAAACCCATGTTTATCCTTCTAGAGCAGTAAATTCAAATTGATGGTGTTGCAATGTCAACAGTGAGTCTCCGAGGCTCTGCTGCCTTACCTCATGTAACCACATGCGGGACAGCACCAAGGGGTGGTTTAACCACCATCTGAGGATGAGCAGAGTGCCCAGAGAGGTGTATTTGCCAAGGTGATGGTGGTGAGGGCTTCTGGATGAGACTGGAGCCCAGCAAGCAAGTATCCACAGGGCAATTTTCAAAGTCCTTCACACTGCCATATTGTTGAGATTCTTTTAACTCCTAACAGAAGGTTATGGTGCTGCCCAATGGGTTCTCATTTGTGTACTTGGCTTTCATAGAAAGCTTAATTACCTATAGATGACTGTAGTATCTTGGCTGAGAAGGGTGTTGAATTGGACTGTGACATTTCTGTTGGGTTGGATCCACAGATTATGATTATTATTTTCAGCAGTTTTATTGCATTAGTGATAAACCACAGACATTCTTCTTATAAACAGCCAGAAACTTTGAACCTTTTAAACACTCGCTGAACTGTGGAGAACTTGTTAAGCTGTATAAAACTCAGTGAGAAAGCAAAGTACAAAGTACGGCCTGCCTTGCCTTGCTCACAGGTCTATACGTGTGGCCTCAGAGAAATGTTCCTGGTTCACGAGCGAGCAATGCAGGGTGCTGGGTAGGTAGAGGCACCTTCTTCTTCAGTCACAGTGGGACTCTGCTCCTGTTAACCCCAGGAGAAGAAGTCCTCTAGATCTTTCACATATGTTTATTGCTGATTGAGTGTGATTCTGCTTCACTTCTTCACTCACCTCGCCTTCATTTTCCTTTCCTCTAAGGCTCTAAGTTTTTCCCAGCATGATGTCCATCCAACCCTTAGTCTTCTGGATAGAGATTTTGAGGTCTGCAAGAGCCCTGAGAACATTTCCTTCCCTGTTTGCTCTTTCTTGGGCTGGTCCACATTAGTCTTTTGGTGGGGACAGGATGACAGGGCATCTCTAAAGACGAAAGCGAAAAAGAAAGCTGTGGTTAGATCTATAGTGCTAGCAAGAAGGAAACGCTTGCTCGTGGTTCTCCCTTACTCTTCCTCTTCTCAATATGTTTTTTTAAAATAGGAAAGATCTCAAACTGGCTTCAGGCCAGCTTGCTTTTGAGCCATTCTGCAGCTCACAGCATCTGAGCATCATATTCAACACTCAAAAAGGGAGAAGATGCACCAAAGCCTCACAGGAACACATTTTGTGTGACTTGAGTATTGTCACACTGTGAAACTTGGGGCATTGTTGACAGACTGGAGCTGTGAGACAGCCGCCGAGTGTGCTGGGCTGTGGATACGGGAATAGGGCAGGAGGCAGTGCTAAAATTATCATGGACAGTAGTGCACGTGGTGGCTGTGTAGTGTCTGCCTGCTGCAAACACCCCCGGAGTTAATTCAGACTGACTCGGTGTCACAGTAGGCGATAAACCGGAATGATAGTGACTGAAGGAACTTACTGCAGAAATACAAGGAGGTCTCAAATTCCTATAAACATAAGCGAGGCTGTTTTCTCAAGGAAAATAATTATATATAAATAAATAATTAAGGGACATTTCATAGAAAATAGTGTATTTATTCCAGAAGATGTTTTGCTCTGATAAACAGAAAGAACACTTGCCACACACACATCAACAAGAATGTCCTTGAGAGGAGAAAGTGTTTCACCACCACCAAAAGCCAAGGAAAAGAAGACCTCCATGAACCAACACTGTTTTTCGTACCTCTTCCCTCCAGCCCTATCCAAGTACAGTGTGAAAGTCATTTGTTTTGGACTGGGGAGGTTCGCTTGGAAACCAATGCACTCCTTTTTCTGCACAGCTTTTGCTTGCAAGTTTGCTACTTAAAACCAGACGAATTCAGTGGTTAGTTAATACCTTGCTTGAAAAGACTAGTTTAAATTCCTGTGCTCTATGTACACAGTATAAAATACTATGTAAGTATTTTGTGCTCAGGTATTGGTTTCAGTATATTTCTGTTTATGTTAGCAATGAATTGATTTTTTTACTATGCTAGCATTTTAAGAGACCCAAAGCTCTCCCTTGCTGCCAAAACATGATGGTTACTAAATGATTCTAATATTCTCTCCTTTTATTGCCAGACATGCTTTTAGAATAAACTGGCTACGTGAAAAGTAATTCCTTTATGCTCTTACTTTACACTAGTGCTTCAAGAAGTGGGAGGAGGTAGTAAGGCTTTGGGCTCTCTAAAGAAAGAAAAATTGTTCATTAGCATGCCTGAAGGAAAACTCTCTTGTCTTATCCAAATGTGGGTTCAGAATTTTGGGATGTCAGGGAGCACCTGGTTCCTTGCAGGGTGTGCACCCACTCAGTGCATTTGCTGGGTATAAATAAGGTTTCTTTTTCTGATTCTTGAAAGATATTCTCCATTGCAGTTGAGTTGGTGAAGAAGCCCCTGCCAACAGTAGCAAGGAGCTTGTCATCTAAGAGGCAAGTCTGGTCTTTGAGAGTTGCATGGGAAGGAAGAACACACTCTTTGGTCTAGTCTTCAGGACCCAGGGATGGGATTCTTCTGACCAGGTGTTGGTGGACATGGTGGACAACCATAGGGTTCATTGACAGTCAGTGAAGGTCTCAGCAGTACAGGCAGGGAACCTTGAGTGGAGCTAATACAGTCCCAAAATAAATGTCAAAAAATACACTGGGCAGATGATTTCAGGGCACAGTTTATTTCCCTCCACTGAGGGCCAGGGAGTGGGTCAGGTGTGTGTCTGCAATCTGGACTTCTGCTGTGAATCTCACTCTGGGGTATAATAATAATCAGAGTTTGATCTTGGGAGAGCTGAAAAGCTGAGCAGAGCTGGTTGGTGCAGGCATGTGGTTTCAGTCGGTTGGTTGCTGCTGCTCTCTTTCTCCCATGCAAGCTTTTAATTGTAAGCCAGGCTTTTCTTCCAACAATAAAAACGAAACCACCGTACTCGGGAAGTCACAGCGAGTCCGTCTCTACACATATGGAGATTTTTATGTGTAAAAGCAAACTCATAAAATTGTGTGTGTGAAATAGAGTAAAGCAATGTCATTCTTGGGTTCTGGAGTTTGGTTTTGAAAAGACAGCAGGCCAGTATTTTGTCATCTCTAAGTTCTTCCCACCCAGACACCAGGGAAAAAAAAAAGTCAGAAGCAAAGTTCACAACTTGTGTGCTTCTCCCATTGTGCATTTTTCTTCCCTCTTTCTCAGAGGGCTTGAATTTTCTCAGCTCTGCCACAGCCAGAGCAAGAAATGCCAAGGAGAGTGAACAGGACTGGGAGTGCAGCAATATATATGCAAGATTCCTGGGGCCAGATGCATTTAGGTGGTGAAGAGAGATCTGGCTTAGCTTTGCAAAGCAGGTAACGGGGAGGCATTTCCCAGCATCAGGTACTGCAAGCTACTGAGCTGGAGGTGGGAGGGGGGCAGCTGACTGCAAGTCATTTCGTATCTGCATGAAAATGGAGTTCAAAAACATTCCCTCTAGAGTGGTATCCAATACCAAAATTGGATTTGGGGACTCAGAGTACATGAATATTTGTGCTGTCAATAAGAGTTATCTGTATACAGAACCCTTTCCTTGTCTGCTTTCTCTACCATGCTTCCTTCTTAATTCATTTTCAGTCTTTAATGTACTGTTGTGTAGCATCCTCTCCCATTAGGCCCTGTAATGTGCTCCGATTGCCTTCAGCTTGACTGCACTTAATAGCCAGCGTAAATAGAACTTAGTGTAGCATGCACTAACATCTCTATCCATTGTCCGGAGATTAAATACATGCCACAAATGGTTTACGCATCATCAGCCTCGAGCCCTCGTTTCATAGCTCCCAACCAAAAGAGGATATTAAATTAATTTGCAGGTTGCTTTAGCAAAGCCTAACAAAAAGAGAGGAAAAAAATCCTGAGGGTCATTATGCATATAATATCCATCAATCAAAAAAGAGGGGTGGAAAATGATAATAGCAGGTCATTATAAGAGGACAGGTGCACACATATTTAGCTCTATCTCTAGTTCAGGTCAAAGCTTAATGGTGTTAACTGGGGAGGAATGCAGGCTATGCGGACAGTCTGTATGTGTGAGGAAGAGGCAAAAGGGCAGCACTGTGTCAGGACAGCACAGTCTCTTCCAGATCTTCCTGCTTAACCCTTTACTCTGCCTGGGCATGAGCTGTTGAGTAACACTGAGCTTGTGAGAAGGGGAGAAAAAGAGCAGAGCAGAGCAGGGACCTCTGTTCCTGCAGCAGCTTGGACCATTCAAAGCATGCAAGGAAACAGGGTTGGTCCAGAGCAGTGCAAAATGAAATTACACAATGCCAAGGTTCAGACTAGCAGCACCCGGACACACTAGTTATCAAGGGCATGGGTTTTGTCAAGCAGAAGGAAATGCAAATGCTTTTCATTGAAAGGGAGAAAGGAGACCTATATACAGCAGAGAATGTCATCTGACACAGAGATGAACAATGATCTTTGTGAGGGCCAGGACTGAGATAACTGAAAAAACAACGTCAAGGCTACATCTCATGTACTAAAACAAGAACTGTGAATAAAGTCGTGAGACATGTACTTAAAGTGAACAGACACTGCGTAGGTTGACAGTGTAGAACTGCATCTTTGATTTATTTTTATGAAAGGAAGGTACTGTGTGAATGTGGACTGCATGATCCCACACATGTGTTCCATCCCTACTACCCCGTCTGCCCTTTTAGCTTGATGAGTGGGGCAGATACTGGCAATGAGAAAGCTGCAGTCAGACTTACAGCTTCCACACAACAACTGGAAAGAAAGGCTCTCTTGGTGTTACAGCACCAAGATAAAATTCAGGCTACCTTGGTTTGGTTTGTGGCTGGGGCACGAAATGTCACCCAGGTATCCAAAGTATTGCTCTTTGTGTTCCAGGTTTGATAGCAATCCACAGAGGTGAAGGAAAATATCAGTGATTATCACATTGTGTTAGATATCAGCATCAAGTTTTGCAAGGTCTTGGGGATGAATCATAAATCACTGCACCGCTTCTGGAGTGATGTGTCTCGGTGCCACAAGCCCTTGCTTTCTCAGGAAATACGTTTCGAAGTGCTACATTCTGGGGGCTTCATGAGGAAATGACCTAAATCCTTCCCCAAGACAAAAGTTATGCACCTTGACTGACACGTGTCATTCTTCTGGGACTCACAGTAAGTACCATCAGTACACTGAGAAATGATACACTAGGAACTAGAATAATTAAGCAAGGAAATATCCTTTACCACAAAAGTTGAAATGCTCAGAGGCTGCTGTCATAGAGATCGTGAGCGTATAGTCTGTCAGCTGAAATTTTAAATGCTGTTATACTATGCCAATTTCCACAGGCTGGAGCCATGCACCATGAAGTAAAAAAAGGCAAAGCAGGAGTTTGGTCACAGTGCCACTCAGTAAGGGTTTAGCAGAAGTCACGAGACACAAATTTGCTAGGTAAGATAATAAGGAGCCAATTTCAAGCTGTGGCTAAGCCAGAAAATTGGCTTGAGTACTTTTTTGGGGAAAAAAATCAACCTCTAAACAACAAAAAACCCCACCCAAGATTCATTTTGGGAGCAGGACGATCTCTTCTGGGAGGTGTTTGTTCTTGCTGGAATGATCCATACTGACACAGAGGTGCCATTTCTCCAAAGCCTTGCTGAAGTCTGGTTGCCCCCGAAACTTGCTTTCAGATGTGATGGGCTATATTCTCCCATGCTCTCTTCCTTTTCCCATTTTTTCCCTTCTTGCTAGTAAATAGCAGAATCTGCTTGTCTTGAGACTGAATGCCTGGGGAAAGACATGGATTTCACCCTGACCTGCTAGAGAGCAGCTTCAGCCAGCTCCTGCTCTGATTTTCACCCCAAGCAGATGCTCCATCCACGTGTTCGTGTTGCTGCCATGGGGGAGCAAGGGCCAGCGAGGGGAGAGGGAGGAAAGAGCCTGATGGGGCTGGGATATGTGGTGTACTCCAGAACAATAGATGATCACTCTTAATTATGGCAGCCTGAATGAGCATTACTCTGCCAGTCCCTTTCCTCACGCTATCTGATCAATACAGCCTTAATTGCTGAAGAAAGGGAGTATTGTACACAATCACAGCACAATGGTTTAATCACTTGGACGCTTAAAGTTAATTTCAGGCAGTTCATTTTTCATTGATGCTCTCACTCCACCAGAGATGGCTTGTCTTCTTGCACACACAGGTGCACATGTGCTTGCAGCTAAAGGTGGATTATTAATAGCTTTTAGTTATTTGAGCAAACTGAAAATGTGGGAAATGTTATTATCATGCATAAGCTTGAAAAGGCCTTTTTTTGGGGGGGGGATATGCCAAAAGCATTTATTGACTCATTTATTGAGGGAAGAAATAGGTCTTCTCCTCTGGGCCATCTTCTCTGCTGCCATTGTGCTGACCTCTCCAGACACTCTGGGGACCTTTAGTGTTAATGAGCAGGTGATGCAGCAGGATTGGAAACCTCATGAACAGCTGGAGTGGGGATTCACCTGTCCTTTCAGTAGCATTGAATCCTCTCCAGCCTTTGGGGCTCTTCAGACTTGTGGGCAGTGGCTCTGTAGGACCCTTTTTGTGATTGGCAGAGCTTGTCCACTTGAGAAGATGTTGTTGGGATCCAACGTGATCCTGAGCTAAAAATAAGGACACATCTGGCCCACCATCTGCAGCATTTCTGCTGTTTCAGATGCGTGGATTCAGCTTGGATCACATTTTATAGATGAGGGTCTGCTGCAACACTTTAATCCAGTTTTGAATATTGTCCAATAGGTCCAGCTGGAAACCTCAAGGCTGGGAGCTGGGAAGTGTTGTCCATGGGAGGGAAACTTGGGTGTGCCTTCCTCCTGCAGAAAGCTGAGCCTCACCAGAGCAAAAGCACAGGCTTTTCAAAATCCACTCGTGATGCTGACTGCTGTTTCTGAGCACCACTTTGAGACCCCTAAAGTCAGTGCCTCTCCTTTTCTCACAGGATCCAGGACACCAGGGAACATCTGAGCCATTGTGGTTGCTCAGCCTGTAGGATATGGCAGCATGGGAGAAAGTGCAAGTGAATACAAGTGAAAGGGCTGAAGAAAGATGAACAGACTGTTTCAAAGCTGCAAGAAAGTCAACCACGGGGCAACAAAAAGATTCGATGAAGCATATCCCTGATGGTGGGATGGGATGGGAAGCAAAGTTCCTTGAAAATTTATCTCACAGCCATTATAGTCACCTCTAATTTTGTTCTGTATTGGACCATTCACCACTAGGACAAAGTTTGGAGGCAGATAGGACTTTCTGCTGAATGCTAGATGGTCAGATAAGGATGAAGTTCACAGGGTACAGTGACATTTCTTTCCTCCCAGAAACTAATTTCCAGGATAAAAATGGTATCCTGTGTTTTTGTTATTATTTTCTGGCTACTGCATATCTGAAATGCCATACTCAGTTGCTGCTCTCTCTAAGTCCTGGAGATCATTTTCCATGAAGAATAGCAGGCAATGTTACAAATTTGATAAGAGTGCCTTTCTCCTTTGATGAGTTCCTGCCCAAAAATCTGAGAACAGAAGATGAGGAATTCAGCATGAAGGATACGGACCAAGAGAAAGGACCTGACAGAAGCACAGTCACTCCCTTTGTTGCAATGCTTTAGGCTAACCATTATTCACAGCCCTTTCCTCATATTGCATCTTTCATGATTTGCTTAAGCGATTTTAAATTGCTTTTGTGATTTCATTTAGCGGAGACCACAATAAAAGTGACCCTTGAGTCTATGAAATGAAACAGCCTGCACAAAGGGATTGAAGGCCTCAGCAGTGTGTGTGGGGTGACGGGTTTCTGTGCTGCACGCAGCAGGTTTGCACGGGACAAAGGAAGGATAAAGGGCTCTCCATAAAATGGTGCAAACGAGGAACGTTGCTCCCAGCCCCTGCTCGGAACAGCTGGTGTCAAATCCATGCTAGCCAACCCTTTGCCTGTGCAAATGAAGGGAAGAGCTTTGCCAGACAGTCCATAGCATGCTCACCAACCAGATTTTTTGTTAAAAATAAAGGTTTCTGGGTTTTTTTCGGTTTTTTTTTGCCCCCCCCAGTGCTTTTCTCAGGGAGGGAGACAGCAGACAAATTGCAGTGGAGCACAAAGTGCATTCACTGAAGGTTTGTTCCAGAAAAACTCTTAAACAGAAGACTTATTTTAGCGATACATCCAAGCTGGTGTGGTTATGATGAGGAGAAAAACTGGATCTCACCTTCCAGACGCCGGCCAAAGCAGAGCTCGTGTACTGCTCGCCCTGCTCCGAGCTGGGGAGATGCAGAGTGCTGGGGGTCAGATAAGCATTTGATGTAATATTCCTCATTCTTTGGGAATGAGAGGGGGGGAAAGAGGTTGCATTTCTGCAGCAAAACTTCCACTTGGTTCCTGCAAAAGCTTCTCGGAGAAAGATAGAAACAGTCTTTGGGGCTCGTTTTCCAGGCTATGTCCTACTTTTATCCAATGCCTAGCTATTTGAGAAGAGGGGTACAGCCCCCTCACCCCAGTGCCCTGCCTGTGCCCCCCCCAAACCTGTTATCCTGCCACAGTGATGACTCTTGATAGCACTGGGATTCTTTTGAGTGCAGAGGAATACAGCTGAGCCTCTCCAGGGCTGAGTAAGGCACAAATGAAACAAGCCTCGGCAAAGTTGTTGCATTTTTAGGCAGCTGCTTTGCTGGGCTGCCTTCAACTGTGCCAGAGAGCAAATCAGCTCCTGGTAACTCTATAAGGGAGGAATCCCAAATCTGACCTCTGCTTTCTTCCCAGAGGCTCTGAACCAGCCCCTGGGGACTGGCTTCCATTGAGACAAAAAGTTAAGCAGAGCATACAGGGGAAATGATAAAAAAGCGACCTATTTTCATGCTATTTGGCTGCTCCTTACTGTTGATGACAAGCGGTCTGGTGATGTTAGACAGCTCCCAGGGGGATGAAGGGCAGGATTTGAAGCACTTTATCGGTGACACCTCATTTAAGGTATTACTCCTGCTTCCCTCCACTTTGCAGAGAACCGGTGTCTGGAAAGCCCTGGGGAGGAGGCTGCCTGCAGCCCCCCCTGCAGAAAACACTATAGCTGGGGGGAGGCAAGATAAATTTTATTCCAGCCATGTAGCACCTTTTGCCTGGGTTTTAGCAGGGGCCAGTGGTCATGCCATCACACTGCAGCCGGGCTTGTTTCTGCTTGGAGCTTTCTGGAGGTGTTCCGTGTATCTTAGACAAAAAGAACAGCCCCCCTTCCTCTCTGCTCCCTAACATAAAAGAGTAAAAAAAAAAAACAACAAAAAAAACCCCAAAGAAACTTTTCTAGAGGAAGAAAGGAGAAGGCAACAGGAAGTGGAGGCATTGGGAGAAATCTGATTTTGAGATTTTTGTCGCTGTGGTGGCACAATTTCCTACGATGCAGCTGTGTAATGAGTTCACATCTGTTAATGCCACATGTTGCGCTGCCTTGCACAGATGCAAAGTCTCAATTTTTCTAATTAGCAACAACATGAAGTATATCTTAATTTTCTGTCCCCCTTCCCTCTAATAAACGTGATATTAACAAGGTTACATGCCTGCTTTCACGGGGTTTAATTGAATGAGAAGCGAGATTGGGTTAGATCACACTGTTCTTTTTAGGTGGGGTTTGCCCAGATGCAGAGACATCGATCCATTACAATAAGCAGAAAGCACAGGACAGGAGGTGGGGGCACGCAGCCCCCTTTTGCAGCAGTTGTAGCAATCATAACCACCTTTATCTGTGTATGTGATTCTTCAAGCCTCTCCAGCCCCAGCTGCATGTATGTGTGTGTGTTGTACGTATATCTTTATTTTTTATACAGCATATATGTACAGGGAGGCCTGTAACCCTAGCTCTGACCAGAGATTAGTTTCTGGTCTGAGGGGCTGGGGGACACAGCCCAGGTCCAAGCAGGTGAGGAGCAAGAGATGCTAGAGATGACCAAAGCCATGAGAAGCAAACCAGCTGAACCTGGAGAGAAGAAAAAGGGACAGCCCTGTAGCCCTTCATGCCATAGGTCCTCAGTGCTCTCCCTATTTGAGCAACTTTACCCACTTCTGGCTGTAAAAATGCACTGTTGGGTCCCCTGGGGAGCCCGTGAGCCCAACCTGGAGAGCTTTTCCCTGGGGTCCCCACTGCGATGGTCACACTGGGGACAGGGACTTGTGCAGGCAGAGGGGGGCACAGTGTTCCCTGCCGCAGGATCCAGCCTGCATTCATATTCCACCTGATTCTGCTGGGAGAAATCCACGGGGACCCCAACAGCAATTACTTGTGTGATTTAATTGGCATTATCATTTTACTGGCTTGACAGAGATAAATCGCCCTATTGGGTAAGGCTGCTACTGTGACAGCAAAAGCAGAAGGGAAGACTTTCTCCTTCTCTCGGAAATAGGAGATGACTACCAGTGTATCTTAATAATTAGTGCTGTTATAATTAATCGGACTATTTGAGAGCCAATCTAACAAACAAATGGAGGGCTTGATTGTTCGGTAATTGACAATTTGTTTCTAATACGGTATCACTTGCTTCTGCTTTGTGAAAAAAAAAAAAAATTAAAAAAAATAATTTGAGATTTCCAGAGGGTTGGACCTTGGCCACAGCGAGGACAAGTGACTGTGTGAGAGAGCAAGGAGGAAAGGAGCATTCCCAGACACTGAATGGCCCAGGGACCCATTTGTCTTGAACACACACACACACACACACACACACACACACAAGTTGTGATTCCTTCTGTTTCCCTGCTTTTCAAACAGTTGCAGCCAGCTGTCACCTCCTGTGTGGGTAGTTTTACGGCAAAGCAGAGTTTTCAGACCTTGGCCTTTCCGTATCATCTGTAGCCTGGTTATATCCCTGGATCTGCTTTCTCGGTGGCTGTATTTCTTTCCTTGCCTTGTCCCTCTCTCCCCCTTCTCTCCTACTTGCCCTCTGCTCTGCTCTGCAGCCCTCGGGTGCTCTGAACCCAGAGATCTGTGGCTTGTTGGTGCGTGGGATGGGAGCACCACGCGTGGCCATGGCAAGGGGAATGTACAGACTCGTGCTGGGCACCACAGCATTGGGATAGTGCTGTCCAGGTGCAGACTAGGCTGTGCGTGATGCTGTGCATAGGTGTGATGTTCCTGCCTCCAAAGACAGCACAGCAAAAGCAACCAGAGGGTGGGCAAAATGTTTTTTTTTTTTTTTAAATTTCCACTATTTAAACAAGGGCAGCAAGACACAGATATTTTGCTGGTAAAATCTATGTATGATGCTATCAGGCTTTGAAAAACAGTTAAGAGTCCGCTCTTCTCCAGGAGATTCCCTCTTGCTGTCTGGATGAGAGCTTTTTTCTTTCTTTCTTCTTTCACATGAAAACAAATGCCTCCAAGTCCCCAACACATCAGTGCTCCCATGGCACGTGCTGAACTCCCATGGACTTCTGAACTCCCGTCAGTGCTGACCTGGAAGGGGCTTTGTGTCACATTTGAAAGGCAATAATAATTGTGGCTGAGGCAACCCTGCAGGGATCCCCAAACTAGTTGGTTAGAATTGGCCTTGACCATCAAATGTGCGTGGATGGATATCCACACGGCCTGGGGAGAATAATTTTGGGGTGGGCTTTTGCTCCCTCCCTGTTGCAGCAGAATTGCTGCTGTATCCAAAGAGGCTGTGAACGGCTCTGCCAAGAGGTAACGCTTCTCCCCCCACCCAGTTTAAATGAGATATGAATAATTGATTTGCCTCCTGAATAATTAATTGGATATTCAATAATGAAAGTAATTGTTTGGCTCATTCCCCCATTGATAATCAAGCTAATCTTCACCTTCAATATGTGGGCCATACGGATATGTAAAGCAGTGAGACAGTTTATAGGCCAATAATACAGCTAATGTGCTCGGTGCGAGGTCACCTTGTCCAAATATCTCAGCAGCTCCCAGGGCCTCTCTCTACTGGGTTATCTGCTGAGCAGCCAAGCTGTGTGCAGCCAGGGTTTGGTGGTTGTTTTTTTCTTCCTCATTTTGATTGCTGAACGTCTCCCACCAGGGAGGAGTCGTCTTTTACAGTTTAAACAAAAATCGTCAGATGCCACTTGCGCCAATTAAGGCCTGCAAGGGAGGTTTCTCCTTCCTCCAGTCAATAGTATGCAGATTAAAGAAAGCAAGCAGCTCTGAATTCTCTTCTAGAAGCATTAGAGCTCAGCTCCACAGAGAGGCTCCAGAGCTAGAGCTTTGCTTTTCCACTAGCCCTTTAGAAATCAAAATCAAAATCAAACCTTAACACGTTAACGTCAGCTTTGCAGCTCCTGCATTTGGGGTTTTCTTTTTTTGAGCTTCTAATATTGCAAGTCTTGTGAAGCCTGGGAGGCTGAGCTGACATCTTCGGGGCACACAGTAGATGTGCTCTCTGGAGAGGACCTCAGCATTGGCTCTGGAGTTTGAGTGGATGATACAGTCTTAGCTCAGAAGCACTTTTGGGATGTCCACCTGAGGTTCCCCCACGCAGTGGGTTTACCAGCATGGGCAGAGATATGGTACCGGGTCTGCTGAGGAGATCTGGGGTTGAACCACAAGCTAACACCTCAAAATCAAGCAACGTGAACAGAGATCTACGTTGGTGGGGCCTGACCCAGATGTTGGAGTGTTTTAATACACTTACAAAATTTAACACCAGGCAACCATGTCTGCATCCCCCACATCCCACCGAGCCTGTGATTCCTGCCCATTCCTACTGGGGCTTAGGGTCCCAGCAAACAGTGCAAGCTACACTTTATGGGACACTTGCAGGTGATTCATGGCCTGTCCCAGAGCTCACAGATGCTGGTGCTGATGGGTTAATCCTCTGCCTGGCACAGGAGGTTGCCTGGCAGAAAGGGCAGAAAGGGAAGCTCTGCTGTGAGCTGCATGGGTTTCATCTTGAACTTGTTTGTAGTGAAATTAAGGGCTGAGAGAAGCCTGTCCCCACTGTATTGTGTGTTTAAAGAGTGGTTGCACTAATGACAGAGCTTATCAACATCGCTGTGGGCAGATGAGCAGAAAAAGCACCTTGAGATGTTGTGCACAGCTAGGTAAAGGCTGGGATGGTCTGGAACAAGGGGCAGAGGCAGTTGTGCTGGTCTTGCTCCTGAGATATCTCCTGAGTGACCAACCTCACACCTTCCCTGGGCTCTGTTGGCTGGTCTCTGCCCTGAAGAGATACGGCTCTCAAACTGTCTCAGACTCTGCCCTGAGTTTCTGCTGGATCTCTCTGTAGCTGCTCTGAATGGAAGTTTCCTATGAGAGGCATTTGAAATAGCTTTAATGGGTTAGTTTTAGAACAAAGTTGTACAAAACACGCTTTCTGAGGTTGCGCTGAGCAAGGCAGCTCCTGAGGTGTCTGCCTGGAGAACAGGAGATGAAGATGCAGTTTGGAAAGATCAAAGCAGTGAGCTCCAGCATTTTATATTTTGCCATTAGCCTCAAACCTCCGAGGCGATGAGTAGCCCTTGAGTCCGAGAGAGCTACACATGGCTGGAACATCCCGACACTTTGAGTTTTCAGCCTCCGGGTCCCTTCTTCTCCTGGCAGCAGCAATGAGTGAAAACAGTTACCTGGAGATTGATGCACTACTATAAATGTGCATGTGGGAACCATCTAAAACAAGAAAGTAAAGCAGCAGAGTGTTCCTGAAGAAGGATCTGTTTGAGATGACAGAGCAATCTGGGAAACCCCCCACTGCAAAAGCTACTTGAATTTAGGTGCCTTTCATTTTAACCAGTTTAATTTCTTTATGAGGGTTTTCATTTGAAAAAGTAGCAGAACCGACAGGACTCAGAAAGATTCATCTTCAGCCAATTTACTCTGCAACAGATTTATCATTTCATCAGTAATTTAAGCAGAGACACTTGATCGTGCATTCATTTATATCACTCAGAGCTGCTTGGTTGTGTGTTACTTGTGGAAAGTGTGAGGACAGATCACCAGGGAAAGGGCAATGCCAGGAGTTTTCCTAAGAAATCTCTGCAAAGATGACTTTTTCCATGGAGAAGGGGCCTGGGTGAAGACAATAAAACCCAACTTCATTTAAAGCTTTTTCCCATCACGGGCTAATTTTTGTGAAGGTGGCAGCATCACCCCTCCCTCCCTTCTCCAGGCTATTAAGGGGTGTTTCTGATGGGTTCCCAAGATCAAAGCTCCCTCGGTGATTTAATTGATGTGCGGCTGCTGCCTTGAGGGGAGGGAGGCCGGGGCTGTGGGGAGGGAAGGGGAGCCCAGAGGGACACACCACAGCCCCGCGGGAAGAAATACTGCAGAAAGCCACCCGCCTCCGCCCGGCGATCCTGCCGTTATTTATGCACACACATAAAGGGTTTCATGCATCCCACGGAAATCTCAGTTATTTGTCAATGAGATCCCCCCCCTCCCGCTCTGCCTTAGCTAACATTTACAGTAAATCTGTTACACTGACCATTAAATCTGAAGCTGCCCTGAGCGATAGTTTCAATGGGTGTGTTGACAGCCGGAGTGTTAATAATGATGCAAACACTAACCTGTTTATTGATTTGCTTTTTGTACCCTTCATCCTAGCTCACTCCTTCTCACTCTCGGAGGAGAAATCCTAGAATTAGTAATCAGGTGACAGCTCAGAGCCCCCGTCTGTTCCCAGCAGTGTCATCCAACCCAAACTCCCGGAGATAAATTACAGGTGCCGTATTCTGCCTCTGCCAGCCATTCAATATACTGTTACTCAATGCAAGATGTAGTATTTGTCATTGGTGCCAGCAGACAGGAGGAAAAAAAAAAAAAAAAAGAAACATTAACACAGACATGAAAAGCTTTTAACTTTGACAAGAGCAGCACAGGAAAGTTTTAAATTTAGCCCCTTCACTAAAGGCCACAGCCTATCCATTAAAGCAGCTTGTCAGGCGTCGGGTGGGGTGGAATGGAGCTGGGACTGGGATGCTCAGAAACAGCCCGATGTGATCACGGTGCTTCCTCCTCCTCCTGCCAGGTGGATGCCTGCCTACAACAACGCTCCGGAGCAGAAAACTGGTGAAGAGCTTGTTGGGTTCTTGCGAACAAATGCTTCTATTCATGAGCCCAAAATCCTTGAAGTGGAGATTGAGATGGGTTGGCCAAGGGGAAGCAAACAGCAGTATCAATTACACCCTGGGGGGTCGGGAGCCAGCATAGGCAGTGGGGGACACGTAGCCCCAAGGGCTGATCCTACTTGTCTCCTACTGAGAAGGAGCTCAACTGACTAATGTGCTTCTAAAGTACTCACCTCAAAGAAGTCCCATCTGAGCTAACTGGCAGGGTCCCCAGATTGTAAAGTGCAAAGGGAGATGCAAATAGAGCCTGAAGAGGAGCCAGAAGCTGTCTTCTACAGGGGATCAGTCCTACATCAAGTCAGGAACTGCAGATACCTTCCATGTGATGGACTCTATGTGACATTCAGCGCTGTACACCAGAGCTTTACTGGTGAGCTGCAGATGCTTGGGTAAGAAGAAGTTGAAGTTAAATGAAAGCTAGGCTTTGTGTTCCCCATCTAGCAATGCTTTTTGACCTATGGTTTTTATGGTCAGGAGAGAAACCTGCCAGTAAATAAGCAGAATTTATAAACCCTGCAAGGGCTCTGATATACTCCTCAGGAGCCGGGGCCCCAAAGGCTTTCAGCGGCATTTATAAGCTTCACTCAGTTGTCAGACTCCTTAGTTCCTTTTATTTCTGCTAAGTTTATAAGCTCTGAAAAAGCAGTCTGAGCATTTATTAGCTGCACCACAAAGCTGAAGCAAAGCAGCTGATCCAAAAGAAACACAATTCTACCTGTACTGCTTAAACGTGCTTCAAATCAAAGCCCCACATTCTGTTTATTTTATCCTGTCTTCTAATATGCACACATCACCAGACAGATAGACATGTGTTATTTTAGAAAATAAAATTACACCCACGTTAAAAATCCTTGTAGACGCCTTAGTTCATAAAGAGGAGACTGAACTAAACATTCAACAAACCACTAAAAGAGGGAGTTTGTCAAGTCCTAAATATTAGTATCTATGTCAATATGTAATTGTATCCATAAGGAGAAAATAGAATCCAACAGGGTCAGTGAAAATAAAATGTTTTTAGAAATTATATCATGCTTGTTTCAATAAGACTAATATTTTTAATAGGGTCCTTCATCTCCATGAAACACAAAGTATTAGGTCCCAAGGGCTAGGGAATTAACTGTGGCAGCCAGCATTTTGGTGAAGAAGTGTTTAGTAGTTGAGTTGTCACATGGATGTAGCCTCAGGTCAGCAAGATCAGCCACTGGTTTTGACATATATAAAATAACACTGTTCAAATTATAAATCCCAGGGTATTTTAGATTACCAGGTATGTCTGCAATGATGCTGAGGAAAACAGCTGTTTCCACAATGGAATGGACGTACAGATTTCCTGCAGTTATTGGTGCAAAACAAAATAGTGACAGATTCCTCCCCCTCACCCCCATTTCAGTAAACATAAAGGGTGAAATTCTGTCTACAAGATTAAGCAAAGTTCTAGCATTAAGACTTTTCTATACCATCCAAGATTTCAGGACTCTTTTTTAAAAGAAATTCAACACCTTTTTTTTTCCCTTTCCTTTTTACTCTCCCTCGTAGCACTGTCTGCTGTCCTGCATCATACGTCTCCAAAACTGTAGAGCTGATCGATTGGTGAGGGCTGAGCAGCTCTGAATGATGATTTAACATTTCAAGTTTAATTAAACATGCAGACGTGCTTGGACTCTACCTTTAGAACGTGGATGAGAGCTAAAGCCCATGGCTCTATTGACTTGTGTTTTTGGCTGTAGGAGCTCTTTAGAGTTCTCAGGTTGGTACCCAGAAGTATGTGAATTTAGCAGAAGAGAGGCAAAGGAAGAAGAAACCGTCCAGGAGCTGAGGATTGTGTGTGCTGGGAGGGATGATGAAATAACAAGGGTATTTGTAGAGAGAATTAGTAGAAGTGGAAAAAGCACAGAAATAAAACCAAAGCCCAAGAGGAACAGAAAGCACATGAAATTAGCAGAAAGGAGAACAAAGCCTCATCCTGTGAGACCCAGGAGAAGGCTGATTTTCAATAATTATAGTAACAGTTAAACTTTAAAATCAGGATGTACATTTGTTGTGGTTCCTTTAGCAGTGCAAGTCTCACCTCCTCCCTTTTTTGCACAGATTTCCCCAGACACTTCGCAGTACTTCCCTTCCTTTATTTATCTGGGCTCATATTTCATGGCTTTTGTTTACAGTATTCCCATCGTGATTTATGACCAAAGAGAAACATTGCATCCAGGTGATGATCCACGCCATTATCTCTGTGGAGATGCTGACCATCTTAGAGGAGCACAGCGACCTGTTGTACCACATGATGGAGAGCAAACAGAAAAAGGGGCTTCCAGGTTATGAGGGAAAAGCAGAATTCTTGTAATTTGGACAGTTGGATGTAAAGAAAAAATATCCTCTCTCCTATTATTCCTTTCCCTGAATGGGCTTCAGTATTAAAAATGTCTCAGGAGACCAAATATATTCAATCTGTTAACACACAGCTGCCTTAGCTAAAATGACCCATTTTAAATGCATGCTACAGGGTAGATCTCCCTGTCTCCATACCACCATTGGCTGGTCTGGAATGCTCCACTTTTTCCTTCCAGTTTTCTGCTTTGCCATTAATAAATCAAGATTTCTTTGCCCTGCTCTGCACCTTGGCAGCTTTTGCAGATCATTAATACCAAGACTGTTAATCTCCTGCTCCCAAGGTGTGTAGGTGGAGAGGCTGGGACACAGAAGGGACCATGTCCATGGTCACAGAGCAGGGGGGTGCACCCTGGGGCCTCCCAGAAATGTCCCCACGGGACCTGGCCATTCTGCGCTGACACCAGCTATCATGCTTGGGAGTGGACCTTGGGATAAATCTCAAAGTGAGGTGTCTCTCTGCTCTGAGCTCCATGCTCTTCTCTGTAGCACTTTTGCTGCCTGTGCCCTACTTCAGCCGTATCTTTGCAAAGGAGTTTCTCCTTCTCTGGTGTTATTGAGGTCTTATTCCCATTGCTTGGATTTCATATTCAGTTCAGCCCTTCCATCCCTAGCGGTATGTAGAAGAGGCTGGCTGCACCCCTGCTTTATTTTTTCAGGTCTGTGCCCATCAGAGGGAAAAGAACAGAAGTTTGGCAATGAAAGGCAATTTCTCCTAACCCGGTGGGCGAGCGCAGCGTGGTAAGAGTGCTTTTAAACAAAAAAAATCCAATAACTTCCATATAAATTGTCCAGGAGAGAAAACTTTGTGGTTTTGACATTTGTAGCTGTTTCAGCATTTTTCTGTGGAAGATGAAAAACTTTTGCATTGAGCAAAACACAGATTTATGATCAATAAAGTGAAGTTTAACAGTTTATAGGGGTCATACATTCTTTTTTTTTAAAACTGATATTAAAAACTATTTTTCCCTCCCAACCATGTGAGGAATCCTCTCCAGTGTCAGTCAGAGTCTCAGCATAGTAAAGCAGCTAGCAGAGCATCGTGGATAATTGCTGGCTGGAGTTTCCTGCAGGATGAGCTGCTACCCAAGCCGACCCTCTTTTACCTTCTCACAGTCACGTGCAATAAAACTTAAAACTCCCCAATGCCCATTAAGACCTGGGTATGGATCTCGAGGGCAGAGTCTGGCCTTGCCCACCACTTTAGAGAGTTTGGGAGGAAAAGGTTGCTGCAGGTCCCTTCTTGGACCATAAAATAAAGCTATTCCTAATAACTCTCCAACAAGACTCTGCCAGCCTCACTGTAGCACAAGATACAGGCAGAGAGTGGGCAACTGCCGGATGAATAACTGATTTGCACAAGTGGTTTGGGGATTGTTGGGGACTATTGAGTGTGTGTGAAATTTTACTGCCTCTTCCTTGTGTCGAGCTGTGCTGGGGATGACTCCTTCCCATGGAGCTCTGATCCCCAGGAGCAGTGAGCCATCAAATCTTGTGCTTCTGGGATTTCCCCTTTACCTCTCACCGGAGGATTCCGACCTCTGAAAACATTGTGCTTTCTCCATCGACAAGCATACCAGGAGCTGTTGCAGGGATGCTTGCCACACTGGAAACAGAAAAGACTCTTATTCTCCAAAGAACAGGCCACTGCAATTGGTTGTTTTATATCTCCTACCAGAAAATCACATCCACAGACTGTCCGACAAGTTATTTGGACTTAGTTTTCACATCAGACCTAAAATGTAACGTTGAGTATAAAGTTATTAAGTATAGGGACAATTCTGTTGCCATTAAAACCAACAATAAACCTCCCTTGTTTAGATTTGTTGTAGAGCCAGAGAGGTGAGATAGCTCTTGTTTTATGCTCCCGTTCCCCAGTTTTTTTTTTAATGCAGTTTCTGGGCTTCCTACACACGATGGCATGTGGAAGGGCTAGAATCATCTTTATCTATTTAACATGTGCCTCTTCCTTAAGGGCTATCTCAACACAAGGTCTACATCAAAAAAATAGGAAAGTAGGGATTTGCCTTTTTTTTTTCCCTTTTTTTTTTTTCTACAGAGAATCTGACGAAGCCTATAAATTTGTCAAGGAGATAAATTGGAGTAAATAATCCCTGAGGTCTGCACAAAGGACAGTGTCGCAGCGAATTCACGCCACTCAGATCCCCTTCTTCCCATGATGTGCCTTGAAATTTATCGCCCGGTTGTGAGATTTAATTGCGTCCATCCCCAGCGAATTGATGGGAGACAAGAACCTTGCTGAGGTTTATACGGTGGGTCTTAAACCCTTAAACGCCGGCGGCAGCGCGCGTTCCCCGTAAAGCTGTGCCTTTGGTAATTTACAGAGGGGGAGCTCGGCCACGTTTCCTCTGTGGAAAATTGGGTTGAAATAAGCGGGAGCTCAGAGGCGAGCAGTGGCACTTGAGAAGGCCCCCGGTGTGCCGCAATTTCTGTGGAGTATACGGCCATTTTCACTTGATTAAATAAACTTGGTTGTTGGAAGATCTGAAAAGCGGCTTTTAGAGAGTTCTGTCTAAAAGCTTGCAAGTTTTTCCATTTCTTCTGAAGAGAAATTTCCCCTCAGAAAATTAAAAGGATCTACAAAGCGATATTTTCTGAGGCAAATACTGACATTATGAGCATCTTAAGCACTTGCACGGCGTATCTGTATAAACTGCATCTCCTGACTGACACAGCCGTCTCCTGCTAAAAGCAACTGTTATAAAATTATGACTGGCGCATATATAATGTTTGTGTTTAACAAGAAGACAGAAATGCCACCTTAGTAAAAACTGATCATGGTTACAGCTGAACAATTCACATCACGCAAGATTTATAATATTAAGGTTATGCAATCATCTAATCGGAGAGACAAGCCTTGAGTAATAATATGAAATGCATGTACTTCAATCTGCAACAGTGGATTCATTGCTGTTTTCTTATTAGCTCGTGCTAGCATTAGGGCTGCATTATCCATTTTGCCATAGTCTAATTCAGCATTTCCATCTGAAAACATATGCACAATAAGTGATCTATGCCAAACAACGAAATGGAGATAAAGCCATTTGAGTGACTTCACGGCTATAAAAATATACATAATCTGTATGTCTTTCAGCAATTCTCTATACTACATTCCTTTGCATGAAAAGTTTTCCCAAAATAAAGAAAAAGATAGAAATTGCCCCTTTTTTTCCCTGGAAAGAAAAATTTCCGGGGCAGAACCAGAGCAGGAATCCAGCCCATGAATTTCTCATGCTGCAGGCAGGACATCAGATCATCTTATTGGGGCAAGTGTAACTTAGGATGGTGGAGAATAACTTGAAACATTTTTCCATTTCAGATAAAATTGCTAATATTTAAACTTAAAGGCAATCTCTATTGTTTCTTAGAAGTGAAACATTTCAGAATTTTATAAACATCAGATATTTTCGTCTGATAAAGAATAGCAGCATATATATGTATAGCAATATAGGTAGAAACTCTAATTGATTAATTATTGTATGGAGAAGTCATAGTGTACTTCAGGTTAAAAATATGCTATTTCGGGGGCTGACGAGTTCAGGCATCGTATTTCAAAGGCACATGTTATAAAAGTTGACAAGTGTTTATAATGCAATAATCAAACTAATTGACTGAGATCTCTGATTAAAATGAGACTTTTCATGCAAAGCTCAGCCTGAGCTTCCCTCTTAACCGCGTGCAGAGTTCATTTTCTCTCTCCTGTGCAGACTTTGATCCTGCGAGGCATTGGGATCTTGGGGCATCAGGCAGTTTGGGACCTTACTGAACCAAAACCTCCAGGTAATTAGTTGTTTGGATCCCTCTACGTGTAGGTGGATACATCAGGCTTTTGCAACAATCACAGTTTTCGGGGAAAAAAAGTGGTATTTCAAAGGTAAACAGAAGGCATTTGTGTCCTGGAGTCTGATTTATTATACACACTATATATAGCTGTCATTAAATGAACAGGCTAACATGCAACTATTCATCACAGGGTGGGGGAATGAACAGGCTATTCTCTGCTTGCCTGGAATTGTTCATATTTCTGAAAACTAAAAGCAGTGTCTAGGAAAGGAAAGAATGCCTAAAATGCCATAAGATATTTGATTTATTCTCTTCAGGCATTACCTCTCTATGTTCTCTGTGCCCGCGAGTATTATTCAAGTCAATCGATCTTAGAAACTGTTTCTAGCAATCCCCTTTCTCCCCAAAACTCCCCACTAAACACCTTCATCTGCTTCCTTTTGTTGTTATTGTCATTAAAATAGACTCAAATCAGTCTGTAATTTTTGTCTGACTTTGAAGGTGCATTTTGATCTGAAGGTAGCTTTTCATCTTCTCATTTGTATTACCAGAATTTGTTATGACTCTGCATACAGTAAACTGTAATATCCTTTCGAATTCCAGCTGAAGCAATTCTCAGCTTGCTGTTTAGTTACATGAAAAACAGAAAATAAGTGATGCTGCCTGCCCAAAACGGCTCTCTGAGTGCTGATTCAGGGAGATGATAGAAATATTCAGATTTTTCTTTGCAACAATTAATTGCTGAAGGAAACCAGGGATAATTTTAATTAATGAATAAACAGAATTATGAGGTATTTATGGATACAAAGAGACACATGATTTAACGAACTAGAAGAAATGACTAGTACAACCTAAAAATTGCAATCAAAATGCTTGTTTCAACAGAAAATTGGATTTTAGTTAGAGAAAAAATGTTCACTGCTTTAGGCGGCAAACTTTTGTTGTGAAAAACTCAACATTTTCCAGGGTTTTTCCTACGTCCTCGTTCCCAGCCCTGGCTGTCGATTCACTTGTCACTCATCTGTGCAATCTAACAAATATTCTTTCCATAATGAGACTGGGACCTCTGCAAACACTGCCAGCAACTTTCTACCTCCATTGTTTTTGCAGGTGAAAAGCTGCTGGCAGTGTTTGCACGTCTGGGGGGACAGGGGGATCCCCCACCCTGGAGCAGCAGGGCAAGAGGGTCCCTCTGTGGACCACACTCCATCCCAGCTTCTCCACACATCCCTGGAGCAGCCACAGCCCAGTTCAGTGCAAGGAGCCCAAGCTGATGGGGAAACCTGCCCTTTCTAGCCAGGTTTATCCCCAAAAATGAGATTTTTCTCATTTTTGAAGTGTCACCCAGCCAGTGAGGGAATTGGGTACATTTGGCTCCAAGCACTGGTCAGCCCCACTAATCATTAACTCTGATTTTTCCTCCCAGCTCTTTTCTACACCCACCCTCAGCTGTTAAGGCTTTGGGTTGTTCTTTTTTTTTTTTTTTTTTTAGGTCTTTTCCAGCTTGGGGAAGCCGAGGGGGAGGGAAGGGGGACAAGGAAACCCTCTGCCCAAAGACAAAGCGGACACAAGGAACGCCAGCCCTCGGCAGAGGAGATGAAAGGGCTCCGTTCTTCGACAATAAGGGTGTGTGGGTGTCTCTCATCAAACCTGCTGACACCCAGTGCTGAGCCACACAAAATACTGGGGGGGGTGCTCGGCAAAGATGAAAGCAGCCGTGGCCCTGAGGGCCCCCCTTTCTGCTCTGCTGCCGTGCCCGATGAATTAAAGGTAGGTGAGGCACGGGCAGAAATGCCCTCCCTCGCTGCTGTGCTGAGCTTCTGCTCCTCTTCTCTCCTTCCCCCTGTACTCACCAGGGGAGGAGAGATGGGTCTCGGGTACCACTTCTCATTGGCTCTGGCTGCTCCACCCAAACCTTTTCAACCTCCCCAGATATGCCCTTCAAAGAGAAATCTCTGCTGTGTCTCCTTTGAAACAGAGAAAACGGCATTTAACATCTCGGTACACGAGGCGAGAGTGAAATCTTTTAAAGTGCTGGTTCTTGGCAGTGCAACTTCCTCGGTTCACTGTGGTTTCACTCGATGAGTTAAAAACACAGACCTGAACTCCTTAACCTGTGTAGGCAAGAGTACATGTGTGTGGAGGAAGGTGAGGCCCCTAGATTTATTTGCACTTAGGGCCTTTCCCGCAGCTTCACTGACATTTCCTGGCTGTACATGCACACTCACACACACACACACACATATCCCAGAAGCAGCACCAGAGGATGAGACCACGCTGGAATTGCTTACGTGCAACAAAAATCCAAACAAAAAATCAAGGTGTTTTGTTTTAGTTTTGTGTGGGGAAGAAAAGGTCGGGATGCTGACTAACAGACTGTTTTAGGACAAAACTGATGCCATTATGAATGGGTTTCACCCTTCCCTATTCTATTCCCTCCTGTCTCCCACCCCCGCCTAAATACAAAATAACCTGCAATCCAATTAGTGCTGAGTGTGTACGAAGCAATCACATTTAATAAACAGAGCCGGTAGGTTTTAAAAAAAACGCGGTCTCGTCCATGACCTTTTCTTGATTTTGTTGGATGTAATCTGAAATTCTGGTCTTGTTATTTACACTTGCAGCTTAATTAGAATGGGTTGCTTTGCCGTAGCCTACCTGCTTGTAGGCGTGTAGGGGCTGCACACACGCCTGGTGCTCGGGCACGGTGTCTCTGCTGGCCCCAGGAGTCGCTGTGCCCAAGTTCTTTCATGCACGCCCTCGGCAGATTAATGATGACAGAGTCAGTGTGTGCGTGCGTGAATAACATGCCCTGGTAGCAAATCAGGAACACAGAGAGGGATTTGGGTCTTTTAAATGGGTTTGGGAGGGTAGCACGTAGCTTTTTTTTTTTTTTTTTCCAGTTTAAGTTCTGATTTGCTCTTCTTCCACAGCCATCGCTTCATACCATTGGTGGAGGTGCCATGGAAAGCTCTCTACTTACTGTACAAAGAGGAGTGATCCCCTCTGAGCCCTCTTTTTAATTCTTTGAGAGTAGACAAAGCAGAAAAGACCTGACAGAAGCAGCACGAACAATAAGCTGCGTTTTCCAGAACTGATGGTGAAACCCAGGAAGTTTTCTGTTGGGGTGAGGGGTAGGGGAAGAGGGAAGGGGGGGCTTGGGGAAGGGGCCAGAGAGAGGATTTTGTCTGGAGGCTTTATGAGATGGAAAACAGAATTAAATATCAGCTCCTGACATGCTGGGTCCAGTGGTTAAATCCATCATGTCTGGGGAATCTTTGGTTCTGCCATTTCTAGGAGGCATAAACACATACCAAGAGGGCAGGCGGGTCATGAAGAGCCCCAACGAGCACCCAAGTGCTTTGGTTGCTCCATACCCTGGTCACACCAGTACTGTGTGGGACTCGTAACGTCCCCTGAGCACACCTGACAGATCAGATCACTTGCCATTCAGGGAAGCTTCTAGATGAACATTTAGGATACCTACCTCTGAGGTTCAACAAATTCTCTGTGGGGCACCAAGTAAAAGTGATGCCCTGAATGTCCTCCTTGCTTTCCCGCTTTCTTGAATAACAGTGTAGTTCCAGGTTATGCTGCTTTTGGTGGCAAAAGTAACACAAGAAATTCTCACCTTCTTCTCATTCCACCCCCATTTCTCAGATTGCTTCCCCTTTCATCTGCACAGGTTAAAAATAACTCCCTCCCACCCATAAAAACCCACCAAGCAGAGGTTGGCAAGACTTGCTGAAACTGGCTCCTCTACCAGAAGCAGCATGGCATGGACCTGCAGGCTCCTCACCTCACATTGCCCTAGTGCCAGACTTCCAAAATCACCCAAAATGCACCTGAGGTGGCTTTGAAGTTTGCCTACTACCAACTGCCTGCAGTGCTGCCCTTGCTTTGGATTTACGAGCGAGGGGAGCACGTGGAACCAAGTTCAAGAGTTGGCGGTTGCATTTGCATATCAGAGGCCAAAATAAGCAAATAAAAACTGCCACACAAAACGAACCAGAATTGGAATTGGCTAAACACTTTCCCGTGAAATGGATTTTAGAAGTGACTCTTGAACTCTTCAGTGGAAAGACAGATTCATTTTCAATGGAGTTTGATCTTGCTCTTCAGCTTCATTTGTAAGACCAATTACAGAGCATTTTGTACAACAATTACGGGCATTAAAACCACTCTGTTCCATTTGATGAATTTTAATAGTAATTGAACAGAAGAACCCATCAACTGAAAGATTGTCCAATCAAGTATGCCCACACACTGAACTGTAATTTCCACTCCACAAATGTGTAATGCCATTTGAAAGTACCAAAATGTCCTCTCTCCACCAACACCCCAGCAGATTCTTGAGGATTTGTTCCAAAACAACTTTATTCCTTGAGGCTTTAAGTACACGGAAAACATATTGACTGTGCTCCTGTGTACAGCTTTGTCACGCAAACTTCCCTAGAGCTCATTCTTGGATGGGGCATTCACAGAATCCTGGTGACCACAAGTGTTTTCCAGGAAGCACCCTACGAATACCCTTCTTTGTGGAGAAAGGCATTTTTGGAGGATTTCCTCCAAGGGACTCTGTAAGGAATTGTAAGAGTAGGGTGGCTGCTTTCTGTCATTATAGGAAATGGAGTCCTCCACCTGAACTCTGGGTCTGGTATTTACATTTGGAATTGCTTCAGCTTCTTCTCTTGCAAAGGAAGAATGTGTGGAATGGTGGGTTGAAGAAATATAGGCCTGAAGCAGATCACTTGGTTATGAAGATGGCCCCCTCATAGTCACTGAAGAATAGACATCTGGGCTAGAAGACTCCAGATATATCCCTTTTATGTGGTCTCCACAGGCCACAAGCCCTAAAGAGCCTATAACTTACGTTATGAGTCCAAAAGCCACAAAGCCATGCAGTATGGCAGAGCAAATAATAGATTAAAGGTGTCACCAGTGTCCTGGGTCTCTGAAGAATGCTAATGCATTTCTTAATCCTTGTCATGAACATTTTGTTGTTATTTTTTTCCTACTAAACTTGCTCTTTCTGTCTGGGGTTGGCCTGTGCCTTACTGAAGATTCCTCGAGGGAAGTTGTGTTCTTTGGATTTGCTGGAAATTAGAGGAACAAAAGAACTATTTTGATGAACTTGCTCTCAATGGGATTTCCAAGTTAGCTTGGGAAACAAAAAGAGATTGCTGTAGTTTAGATCAGTGGGAGATAAGTGTCCAACTGTCAGAGCCTTCCTTTGAAGTGGGTTTCCCCTCACCAGTGGTTACTACAACTTTAAGTTCAATTTAAAGACAAAAGATGAAGTCTTGGCCTTACTGAAGTCAATAAGAGTTTTATCACTGACAACTCAGAGGCCAGGATTTCACCCAAGATGTTTGTACAGGCACTAACTTTAGCATCTGTTGAGAACCCCATGAAATATTTATGTTGAAGGGTGAAATTGTATTGTTTTCTTGCATCTCATTCTGAACATAAAAATGCCTTTGTCTTACTGGAAAATCACCCCTCTTTTCTGAAAACAGTGTAGTTTCAGTTGGTCCTGGTGGGATCAAACTAAGAGTTACAATGTGTGATTTAAAAACAATTGCTATAAATTTTCTCCGTGGGTTATATCTATTTTTTTCCTGATAATTTTCATTTTGATTTAGAGCAGGGAAGAAATGAACAGTGGAGGTTTTGCTATAAGTGGGAACACCTATTTCCTCCTCAACTAAAATTTCAATCTGTAGTTCCTTATAATTAAAAATATTTGAAAAGTCTTGCTTTTGAAAGCCCAGGAATGCAACTTCTGTGGAAGCTACTGAAGGGTACATATTTCTGTACATTGTGCAAGTCAGTTAGTTAATGGGTGCAAAGTTCTACATAAAAAACAAAGCATTTTTAAAAGATCTGCAGAGTACCTCAGCCTACCAACAAATCTATCCAACCTTCTGAAATGTGGGCAAACACAAATCTGGGATAAATAACTTTTTTTTTCAAGGCTTCTTTTCAAGTCTTCTTCCCCTCTTTCCTCCCAGATGGAGTCAAGATCCAAACAAGTGAGATCTGGTGAGAGGAGAAAGGTGGCAGGGGCTGGGGCCAGATAAATGGGGAGATACTCTCAGGGTTTTATTTTGGAAAAAACATGCAAATTAAAGGCCACAGAAATGTCTTCCCCCTGCTCTCTTGGTCCATGCCCCCCTTTCAAATATTGTCTCTTATTTGTTTCATTTTATGCATTTTAGTGTTTCAGTCACTGGCTGCTACATTGGGTTTTTTCACCCTTCACACCCCATCACAGACTGCCTGCCTGCTTTTGACCACACTTTGTGTTGTAATAATACTAATAAAAAACTGGGCCTGATTTTAATTTGTGTAATGTTTTTGTTAAAAAAAAATAAAAACTCAACAGCCTAATTAGGAAACCCGTTAAATGGCTGCAATTCAAATATAATTCTATTAAATTCTCCCTGTAAAGTTAATGTTACAGACTTTTTAACAGATGTTTTAATTAGACATTGTTATTAAAGGGAATACTGTAGAAATTAAAAGCAGGCCCTAAATGTGTTAACAAAGACACTTTTCTTGCATGGCGACGATGGTGGCAGAAACATTAGCAAAGAGATTTTGGCAGCAGGTCATGAAAAAAAAAAAAAGAAGAAATGCGTTAAAGGAAACAAAATGCACTACAAGATATGCATTGCTCAGCTTCTATGTGATAGGGGTTCATTTCACATTCAGCACCACCTCGGGCCATTGCCTGAGCTGGAAAGGACGTGGGGAAGATGCTTCAGCCCAGTGCTAATGGTACCACGTGAGGAGCACCGCTGCCAGCACAGGCACTAATCAGGAAGCGTGATTTGGTTGCAAGACACTTGCAGTTTCAAGGATTTCCAGGGAAGCATCAGTGTTGCCAGTTTCTGGGGTTTCATCTGCTGCCTTCATGGTTTTGGGTAGGTTTTTCTCTATGATACAACGTCATTTCATGGGTCTCCTGGCCGTCAACTCTCCCTGGGTGCCGGTGTCTACTGATCAGAGCCCTTCCAGAGGGTGATTCGAAGCAGAAATCAGTAGGCTTGATCAGCAAGGGAGCACAGGCAAAATGTACATATTGCATACCTTGTGTTGGATGCTGTGAGTACTTACATTAGTCTAGAGATGATTGGCTTGGACCACAGGAAAAAGGGAGGGCACATGGTCCTTGACTTGATGTTTCTGTTCCAAAGCAGGATCAGCTCTACTTAAAACATCCTAATAAAGATGCACCAAAGCAGCTCTTCATATATCACATCACCTACAGTCTATTTCTGATGTATTTATCTGTTTAATGCTAGACATTAGCTCCTCTTCCTGTGGGTACCTCCCACTCTTCATCTTCACTCTCTTGAAGGAGTTGAGGAGAGCAATTGACACTGGAGGAGGTACAGGTACAATTTTTGCAAAGTTTTTCATAGGGACTTTGCTTTTGTTCTTTCTTGTTTATTCACATGGGAACATAAACTGCATTTCCCTTTAAGAATCCATTTTATCTCAATGCAGTGGAAAGTTATCAATCCCCAGGTTCAGTTTCTTGCAAAATGGCAGCTTCACGCTGCCCAGCACCTATGAAATGGTAAGAGGGTTAAACCTGGGCTCTTCTGAAGTTTGGTGAATAATGCAAGGAGCAAGTGATGTACAATACTGACATACAAGTTTATGATGCCATCAAGGGCTTTAGGACACCACAGCTCCAAAGACAGAGCTTGGCTGTGATGTCACCATCCTCCCAAGGTGGGGCTTTAGGGTTTCTAGAAGGAGAAACTTCTTACTAGTTGAATAAATGGATCTGACATTTTAAGGGCTTTTCACCCCAGCCCCTTTCCCCTGTTTCTGATAGATGATGCTGGCATTGCATTGATGAGTTAGAAAATGACAGCTGTTTCTATCAGCAATAGATGCACTCTTTGGAGCACATGGTAGATGAGAAGGGAAAGCTGCTGAAGTATTGTGAGGTTGGCCGTGGAGAGAGAAAAGCACCAGAAGAGAACTGGGAACTGCAGAACTGGTTCATGCTGATCTGGTAATTAGTGTTAGACAGTGGGATAGGGATGGAGACAGGTAGATGAGCTGGGAAAGCTGCGTGAGATGGGATAAACAGTTCAAAGCAACCTAAACCCTCTGATTTCTCCTCTCAATGAGAGGAACAACTTCCTCCTAAAACACTAGGAGAAAATATGATAATCACAGCTCTGAGCACTTTATCCCTGTCATCAAAACCTCTGTTATTGCCCACTCTGGGAAGAAGAATACGAGCCTGGAGAGAAAAGGTGCCTGGAAAATCATGTTAAAGTGATGTTATCATTGATATTAGCAAAAAGTGTCAACTCTTGTTCCTTCTTCTATACATAGATTTCATCCTTTCAGCCACATCTACCTATTTATAGACTGGAGAGACAGGCCAGACCCAAAGCAGGACTTCCTCAGAGCTCAGAGGTGTTTGAACCTGGCTGGTGATACCTGTCCGTGACTCCTGGAGCATCTCTGTGAGCGTCTGCACGACCGGTGTTTTGCACGCTCTCATGTTTTCAGGCTTTGTTTAAAATTTATTCTTCTTTTTTACCCCTTCCCTTTAGGGTCCTTTGGCTTAAAAGCGGTGCAGCAACCAAATTAAGGCAGGTATTCAAATTTTAATCACCACCTGAGTCAAGCAAACTGGAAAATCATTCCTGTGCAGCCATAAGGGTAAAAGAGAGAGGGGCAAAACCCCACCAACAGAGACAACTGGCTAATTAACTGATGTGAAACCATTGTAAAAAAATAGAACCTGGAAAAAAAATGAAAATCTGTACACCAATTACTTCCAAAAAGGTAACATTTTCCCAATTAAAGCCATTCTAAGAACTTTAGTTAATTATGTAGGTTTTTTTCTCTCTCTTTTCCCGCTGTCCCCCCCGTTTCTCTCTCTCTCTCTTTTATTAAAGTCCATCAGGGCTCGTGATGTGTGGGAAAAGTGCTAACATTTGCAAATTGCTGGTTTATGATAAATGAATTGTGGAAACTCAGCCCCTTGGTTGGGGCCCGGCTAGATTGCAAAGCACCAGCATCTCCGGCTGCTGCAGCCCTGACCCTGACTTTACACCCATTGATCACAACTGGTGCATAGCCATGACCACCAAATGCATACATTGTAGCTGGGGGACTTGCTTTTCCCATAGTATTTCATCATCGTTCCACATCGCGAGCGCCATAGTAACCTTTGGCATGCCGTCCTGTAAGACTAATACCTGCAGGAGATTTCCTCTTGCCCCAGTAATCACTGCTTCAACTGCTCCATCTTTAAAAAACCCTTAGTCATTAACCCGGCTTTGATTTTCAAAAAACATCCATTGATTTCCATAGTGCCTGGAAGGAAAAGAAGGGCTGAGCATGTTGGAAAATCAAGCCCTAAATAATCCTAACGTCTTTCCAGCTGTAACTTTCTATGGCTTCCCTGAATAGTTTCATTTTAGACAGAAATCTACGGCATCTTTTCTCGATGTCCATCCCAGCCGTCCCCAAGGATGCAGCAGGAAAGAGAGAAGAGTACACTGGAGGATATCACGGGTGTGACACGTCGCGTGTGCTCCCACCATTGCTCTTCGTTACTGCAGGGACGCTCTGACAGCTCAAACCAGAGTCATGCCCGGGATGGCACAAATATAGAAGGGAAACCCTCTGCCCCACGTGAGGGAGATGTGGGAAGCCAGCCAGGGATGCGGGAGGCACATGGCGACCTCGTGGGAAGGGGCAGAAGAGGCTGGTGGTCACTGTGGCTGGTGCTGGCAAGTGGGACATTACCTCTGCACAGCCTTGCAGGGTGAGCTTTGCCTTGGCTTTGGGGGACTATTTATGGTTTCAGGGAAAAACACAAGCGAAAGGAATGCAGAGCTCGGCAGCTGCATGTCAGCTGAGATTCCTGCACAGGGAAATTGTTTCCATTCACACTCCCGAGTCTGCCGGCGGGTCCCGATCCTGCTTTAATGAAAACAGTTCCTCGAAAGTCAAGTGCATTTTTCTGACTGGCACACGGATGTGCTGTTTCATCTGCAGGGTCTGACAGATAACGCTCAGCATATGTAAGAAAGTGCACACACGTGTGTGTCAGCTCACGCACACACGCAGAGAGAAAAGGGAGAGGCCCTCAGACTCAGCATCAGATGTGAAACCCACCGTCCATGAAACTGTCTGGGTAAGAAACGATAGTGTCCCAAAGAGACACAGAGTAATGAAGTTATGGAGGGCTGGGAAATGTTGGTATTACTTTATTATAGTGTATTGAAGAGAGCTTGTGAGCTAGTGCTCTAAGGGTTGTATTCAATAAAAAAATAATACCTCTGATTCCCACACATGGCCACTGAAGTACCAAAAAATCAATTTTAGTCATTGAATTGGGCCCTAAGGTGCAGCAAAATGGGTAAGATTCACAACAGCATAGTAAGGAAAGATGTACAGTCCCTGGCCAAGGAACATTTCCCCGTTACACTTCTAGTTTTGATCCCCACAGCAGCAGGACTGATGGAGCAATCCTCAGCTGTCCAGAGGTTGCCCCCAGCCGAACCCCCAGCCTCTTGGGGAGAACTTTCTGCCCTCTCCCCTGTGCTAAAACTCATTCAAAACTGATGAATCCAGGGCAAAACCACCAGTGTGTTTGCAACGGGCAAGCCGTGATGCTGTGGCTGTACTTTGGGAGGCTGCAAAGGCAGCTCCCATGGTAGTGCCAGAAATTTGGGGAGGTAACAACTTAAACACATCTTTGACCCACACAGAAATGGAGGTGTGGAATCAGACACATCCTCAGAGAGACCATCCCTCTATGCTTCAGACATGAATAAGGCGAGGGGGCTGGAAATTGGTTTCGAAATCAAATTTGAACAGAAAGGTGAAAAGTCTCTGAGGAGAGAAAGGCTGGAAAATGCCTGCCAGAACTGGTTGGCATTTTCCAGGCAGCCCGGTCATGAATTCAGTGTCTGCGTCAGTCCTCTCTTGTCTTTATTAGTGCTCTGAAGCACAGCGTCTGAAGCAAAAGTTATTGAGTTTTCACTAAACCCTTCCTACATGCAAAGGCTTTTTCTACTTTAATGTTCAAAAAAGTCCAAGTCGCAGCCACCAGCTCTGGCATGTGCCCGTATCTTTTCTCATTATAGGCTGAGGTCCAAAACCAATACGAATTAAATAAATATCCCACTGAGAGCTGTACTTTTGAAAATGGCCTTATTGCAGTGCAGATGTGCGCTATCTAAAACCAGCTTAAACGTTTTATTTATATATATATATTTAAATTAAAAAAATAAAATAAAATCTAAATATTATCCTGGAAGGAAGTGTATGCACTGGTGGATGTTTGATTTTCATTTTTCTCCCAGCATGCTCTGTCCTTTCATCCTATAATGGTTCTTCTCTATTAATCCTTCTCAAAACCCACAGGTAGAGATGCTTATTGATAGAAGGCCAACGTGTATCTCAGTTTACAAAGGCATATTAAAGGATACAAGTAACATATTTCTCTTGATGTCTTCTTATTAATGCAATTCCACTCAGAACATTTTGGCATAAGAGGCATTGCCAGATGGAAGATAAAACTTCACTTTTATGGGTATTTTAAGGAAGAAAACATTTGGTTTTCATCAGTTCTAAACGAATAATATTTATTGCCCTAATGATTTGTATTTTATAAGCAGGATAACAAAAAGCACTGTCAATTACTTAGTATTTTAACAAGGTTTAAAAAGAAAAAAGTCTGATAACATCAAGTCATTTTAAATGATCAAGTGCTTTTAAAGCTAAACTGTAATAACCCAAAGCGATGGGTTGTTTACATAATAAAAATAAATAAACACTGACCACAGCTTGGCTGTATTTAAAGATTCTGTCATTTGTTACCACAAATCGCAGCTCACAGCATGCTTTGGGGAGCCCAGTGTGTTACAATCACAGACACATCAAACAGCCCATTCGGGGCCCGGCGCACACCGTGGAGGGATGGGGAGCTCTGGGGCTGCTCCTGGGTGGGTTTGGGGAGAACTGCGGTAAATCCTGAAAGTCTTATTTTCCCAGGACATCAGCAGGTCCCCTGAGATTGTTAAGGCTGATTCAGTGCTAACAAAGGATGGTTGTCTTCCGACCTTTACCCATCAATAATTTGATTATGTTCATCTCTCTCCTTTACTGAAAATAATAAACTTCCATATTTTTTCTTGTTTTGCTGGTTTGCCTCATGCTGCTGATTATTTTTCTATTTAATGCCTTTGCAGGCGTTAGGGCTTCAAAAAGTGTTCAGTGGATCCAAACACGTGGCCTTTCTCCTGCAGCAGAGCCAGCTTCACCCCAAGCCTCAGGGCTCCCAGGGGCACGACCTCCCCTGCCCAGTGCCAGGCTCATCTCACTTTGATTTGGGCAAAATGGCGTGTGCTTTTCACTGCTAGATCTCTCCTGGAACAGCACACCGTGGAAATATTCTCAACATTAAGGCCAAGGAAATAAAAATGTTGTTAAACTTTCAAAGGAAGGGGAAGGAGAAATAAATCAGGTTGATTTCAGATTAACTCCTCCTTCAGCACCTTCAGTCTTTGGGTGATGCCTGAGAGGATTTGGAGTTAAGCTCTTCAGAGCTGATGCCCAAAGTGACTGTGGCCTGTCCTGTGTCACACAGGACCTGCTGAGGGGTTTGCAGTGACACCCGAGATGGCAGCACTGGGCAGGACTTTGTTTCTGAGATCGGTTCTGTACTGCAAAGCATGGGTCCTGATTGCCAAGAGATTTTGGAAGAAGAAGCTGCATTATTTTTCTTTCTCCTCTTTTCTCATATAATTTGAGCCCTCTCTAGCACTTTGCAATCACACCCATCACCAGTAATATCCAGATTTACAAATTCTCAGTACTTGGGACACTTGAGGAAGGTGAAGACTCCATCCCTGTGAGAGACCTGCATCCTTTGAGACATTTTGAGAGAGCTGCTTTGATTTGGCATTAGAGCAAGACTTTGGCAAGATAACGAGGAAAAACATTCTCTTTGTCTGGCCAGTGATGATAGAAGTACTTGCAATCATGTTGACATCGATGACAATCCTTTGACATTCGTAGCCTGGCTTTGTGGAATGAACATGTCAAAGGACCAACCTGTCCTGTCTCGGTGAGATCATGCCAGGGGATGAGGAGGTTCCAAAGCTTGCAGTATTTTTATATGTAAGCATGAAAAACAGTTTTCATGCTCCTCAGGTAAGATCTCAGAGGTGTGGTTGGTTCTGCTGGAAGCTTTCTCTGTCTGGCCAAGCAGATAGACACTTGGCTTCCAGTTGAGGTGACTGCTTTTCCCATTCTTTTCTGATCAAGCTTCAGGGACTAGACGATGTTTCCCATTTTGGAGACTGGAGGGAAAGCAAAAGGAGACCTTGAACACTGGCTGCATTAAGGTTCTGTTGAAATAACATCAGATTTACTCTGACATATTCCATGGGACTTAATATTGATTTTCAAATAATCTGGAATGCTGTTTTTATAAACAATTATTGGCAAGGAGAGGCGTTGTTTTTGGAAGCTCTTGTATGTACAGTAAGGCTTTATTTCTTCTTGTTTTGAAGTGCGGCACATCTTTTAAAAAATGCTGTTCAGGAAACATCTGCTGTCAATTAAGGAGTAACACATTAAGGCATATTAAAGTGCACTCTTATTAGTGTTTCAGCAATAAAAAGAAAGGTTTTCTATTTGGATCATATGTTCTTTAACACATCTGCCAGCCATCTGAAACTTGCAAATGTTCCTCAGTAAAAACATCTTCATAACCTTGTAAAAACTTAGCAATACATAGTGGTCTGTTTAAGAAAAAAAATCCCTTTATGCACTGAGTTCAGGTAATTCTCAAACAAGTTATTGGTCTGATGCTGATAGTTTTAAGTGAGGACAGTGACTGCAGATGCTCTGTCCAGTTGATCCCATCGAACCCTCTGAGGAGAGCTGATTGGAAAAGCAAACTTTCATTTCTATGAAAACAGAAAACTCTTCCAAAGAAAAATAATAATAAAACCCAGAATATTATAATGCATTTGGGTTGGAAAAAAAGAGTATTTGATTTGGAAAGGAGTTGTTGTGTGTCAGGCAGAGTAATTTCTATGTATTAAATGCCCTTGCTCTGTGCAGACTGCGTTTCCCACGACACACTGTGGTCTCTTGTTGTTTAGCAAAGTTGTTGCATCGTATGAGACCTTCTGTTAGAAAATGCTTTAAACACAGATCCCAAAGCTGGGGGACCACTGAAGTTGCTCTTCTACAGCTCCTTGATTAGTTTTTTTACTGCTACCTTGGAAATGATCATTACTGCATGGGTCAAAGCACCAGCCAATAAGCAAAGGAGAGTTCCTATTTCTGCATTTTTAAGGAGCTGTTGTACCTGGATGATGCAACATTTAATGTTCAGCGATGGATACATCTGCTTGGCTAAACAATAGAATTCTGCCTAATTAGATGCTGTTTGAGACTGATCTGCGTCTGTGACTCCAGCATGCAGATCTTCTTACTGAAGGATTATATAGTTCTTCCCTAAAAATTCACAAATCAAAGCTTGATCATGCTGGCTTCTAACAGCAAAAGGCTTGTTTATATTTTCCAGAGCTGCAGGGGGAAGTTTGCTGGAGGTTCAAACTACAGAGGGGGAAAAAAGGAAATGTAACTTTCATTCAGAGCTCACACACTAAATGCCATTTGCCCACTGGGCTTGCTCTTCATGGGGAGCTGCAAATTGCCCGTTCAGCTGCCAAGCAGAAAACAAACCTAAAGACAAATGCAAAAAAACTACTGAGCTTCTGCAGGGCTGGGAACTGTATGCTTACTCAAGCATGGAAAGAGAGTGTGCGGCTAACTTACAGCAGGGGACTTAGAGGTGGACCAGCTTCAAAGCCTTCCGATTTTTCCACTAGCCCCTGTGGGATCTGGGATTCTGGGTCCCATCCCTTGCTGCATTTCTTTCATAAGCAGCAAGGAAGAGCAGTCAGACCTGAAACTAGAGATGATGGATTTGGGGGGATTGGCTAGGGATCAGGTTCAGGCTTGGTATTGATGTTTTGCTGCAATTACTGCCAGTGGGATTCTTACAGGACTTCCTCACCCAAAAAGCAAATTAACTTTTTTCCCCAAGAATGATTCCCCTCCAGCTAATCTTGATTCTCCCCAGGGGGGTCTGTGGCAGTGTTTGAAAACTATTTTTCTTAAAAGTCACTTTATTGTTTCTTATGGTATAACAGCATATTTGTAGTTACCCATTTTACCAAGCAGGCATGCAAGACCAGGACACACCATACCCACAACAGTATGGTAAAAGACTAGCATAAATAAATGTGGGGGGCACGCTTGTCCCTCAGGACAGTTGGGTCCAGTTTGGACACACTTCCAGTAGGGAGGACTTAGGATATAAGCCTACTTCAAAAAACTCATGGAGTGGATCAGGAAATATAAAATACAGTTCCTGATAATGAACAACCTGGCAAGTGAAAAGCTTCAGAAGATATGCTCAAAATGGTCTTATAAACATAAGTGTCATTGCACGTCAGTAGGTTGGCTAGGGATGTGTTGAAGCCCCTGGTGCTGAAAACCAGCTGGGGGCTGCTAGGACTTTAGGTAAAGCTATGACCCCGATTCCAGATTTGGAAATTGATTATATGTGAAAGAAGAGAAATTATTGATTGTCTACAAGGAAGGCAGATGAGCGATTTCAGGTGGCTCTTTAAGGAACTGAATTCTGGAGACTGCTTTCTGCTTTCTTTTCTACCTCATGGGCACGAGTATTAACTTGGCTGCAAAAGATGCAAAGGATGGAGCTGGGCTTTTGGCAGCCACCATAAAATCTCAGTGTTGTCCTCAAAGCTGGCCGGTGAGATATCAATTATAGGCTCTTCACAAAAGTTCCAAGTGAATTTGAAAGGGATGCCTGAATGGTAAATAACCTGTAAGTGAAAAAGCTGATTTCTGGCTGTAGCACCTAAATCCAATAGCACTTGCACTGCTCTGCACAGGACACCGGGCAGCAGAGCTTGAGAGTCTGGTACAACTTGGCACACTTGAGTTTCTTGCTGCAATAGTCAGCTTTCAGAGACCAAACAGAGCAAGAGGCAGGAGCTTCTTCACTGAATCATCTCCTCCTGTAACACAGAGCTTGGGATAAAACATGCTGTGAGGAGGGGAAATCACAGTTGTGTTCACACAGAAAGGAACAAGGTGTAGATCCAGGAGTCTAGGATGGATGCTAGCAGGAAGAGTAGTTTGAAAAGAAGATTCTTCTATGAAGATGAAGTGGTGAAGAAGCTAATTGAGGAAGCGTGGCTTCAAGACCCAGCTCTGCTACATATTTCTTGCGTGATCTTGAACAACTCATGAGGCTCAGGCCCTCAGTGTTTGTCTCCAACTCCTTTTTGATCTTCAAAGATGGAGGTGCTCGATTGGATGCTACCGGCAAGCCTCAGTTCTCACAAGCAAGGATACAACTTCCTTTGGGGACTATTCTTCAGAAAAAATATGTTACATTGTTTGGTGGTGGGCATCTTTTCTAATGGGCTCAGAAAAAACTTCATTCCCTCCCAGAAACATAGTGAAGAGACCCACAATGTCAAGTTCTTACACTGAAAGCTATGATGATGCTCTTAATTTTCAAGGTTTGCAGCCACCACTTTCGTCACTTAACAAACCTTGAAGTCTCTTCTTGGAAGGCTTTGCCAGGAGTAGGGAGTCACTGCAGTATTTCAGCTCTCCTTCAGCTGCCCTGCCAGTGATGAATACTGTTTAATTACAAAACCAGAATTTCTGTCATTTCTCTCGGCATGGCTTCTATTGGGGAAGATTAAACATCAGCCAAACATTACTGAATTACCTTTTTAAACCTATTATTTCAACGTGATTAACTTCTCTTCTTTTCATTTAGCTGTAAGCAAAATCTTGTTTACAAGGCAAAAAAAAAATGCATTTGCTATAATATCGGCAATAATAATAAAAATGAACATCACAGGGAAATAATTTATGTGTAAACCAGCATAAAAATGTCATTGATGCATGAGTTTCCTCTTCAATTAATAAAAAGGAGGAAATATTTAAAAACAATTTATCAAGGAAATACATACAGTTCATATATCATGCACTCACAAAGGCTGTAGTAGTATCCATTCCACAAATAGCAGTGTGACCTGGACTATTGCACAGATGCTGGATTCCTTTGTGTGACCTAATTTGGAGTAGTGGTCTAGGACAAGATTTTGACTTTGTATCAAGTGAAGATCCGGGGTTAAAATACTGATAAAAGAATACTCTGTTAAAACAGGTAACAATTAGTTCTGATTGGATAACCCAAAATGAATTAAAGCTCTCAATGATTCTGGCTTCATTATCTATTTGTTATTGGGGTGGTTGCCATCACCCATAAACCCAGGTGATCTATTCATAAAGAATAAGATGTTATCTACTCTGCTTACAATGATGCTAAGTTTCAAAGTGGTCACAAGTGTAGCATAAATAGGACATGAGGGTCTTGCAATTATCACTACAAAATAGTGTCACCCAGAAAAATAAGAGTTAAAATAAATCCAAAGGGGGAAGCTGGGGTGCAGCTCCCCTGCTGATCTTAGCTCTGCAGAGTGGAGCAAGATTCAGGAGGTCTCTGAAGACACATTCACTCCTCGTGGTGTCAGAGCATGGCTTTGGCTATTCTTGCAGTATAATTATTAGATAAAGACTTACAAACCAGGTATTTGGCAGTATTTGGCAAGGTATTTATGGAGTATATGAAGATAAGACAAGTGAAGAAGAAAATGTTTTCTCCTTGTCATTCTTCTGAGTTACTTACAGTGAGATGCTTTGAGGCAAGTAGTGCCGATTTACAGCAAACTCATCCAAAGCCTGACACACCGGGCACTGAGGGTGTTGAGCGCCATAGGATGGGCCGTGTGCTTAATATAAAACACTTTAATAAGGCTTTGTAGGACTGAGGACTTAAGGAGCAAGTTTTCCCAAGTATTTTCACGAGTTCTAGTGTAGGTACTAGGCCCAATGAAGGCAAATGCAGAAGTATAAAACTGTTGAAAGGCAATGTGCCTGTTTTCTGTGCTGAACTTGTGTCCATTTTCTACTCAAATTTAATGGCTGTATTTAAAGACTGTGCTAATTCCTAAATCACTAATTTTCTCTTAAGGACCCAAGGAGCTAGAGAGGAAAGAAAAAGCACGTATGGAATCAAACTCATGTTTAGATGTTCCAATATTGAAGAAAAATGATATAATATCTATGTTGAACACAGATATTGGCATTGTCAATTATATATTGAACCCTGTCCACTGGTTTGTGGCAATCTGAATAAACCTTTTCCATTAATTACCTCCCTACAAAGAAACCGGTGCCTTTCCTGCACTCGGTAGTATATAATTTATCTCTTACATCGGTCTGAAATGGTCTCTTCTTAAAGAGACACATTCTGATTATGAAGTTATTTTCCTGTTTTTTTATTGCATTTCTGAAAAGTGCCTTCAGTGCTTTTCAAGGGAAGGCAAATAAAAACCTAAGGTTGGTCTTAATCTCATTCTGTGCAAGAAGCTTGTTCTAACGAAAGGTGTCATCAGCAAGCTTGACTTCTGGTGGATTAGCAGTTAATTTTTGTCTTCTATTTTGTCTGCAGATATTGTACTTCAGGAGGCGGAGAGGAATGTGAGAAAAATAAAACTAACCAGGTAAGATTAAGTGCACCAGTAAAAGTTATCCCACCAACATGTTTCTGTAGAAACTTGGTAACAAAGCCAGATTTCAAATGAAAAGCCTGAAAAAGGAATAGATTCAGATGTCAGGGTTTGCAGAACACATGCTGCTACCTCAAAAACAAAGGTTGCACAGCTCTGTAGGCATTTGCCACTCAAAATAAATAATCAGCAACACTGTGGGCCTTCTGGCAACCAGTTGCGATGGGACTCCAGATGCGGGTGTGCTGGTTAAAGGATGAAATATAATTTGTTTCCTTGTCATTTTTCTTGTTTTTCAGAATTGTCCTTAGGTAAATGTGTGTGAAATTATAATTGCTAGAAAATGACAGCCTGTAAAAGCTTCCGTATCCTTCCAGATGATGCGTTTGGCCCTAGGACTCAACCAGGGAAAAAACTTCTCCTCTGTAGACTGTCAGGTGTTGTACTGAAGTGTCCCCCCTCTCCCTTGCCGTGGAGGATAAGGAGGACCTAGAGCTATTTGTGGGGTGCTTTGGTTATTTTCTGGTGTCGTGACAAGGAAGAATGGAGTATGAATAATTTGGCATAAAGCACACAAAAGTCATGCAGGATGTTATAGGAGGTATGTGTGTTATTCCTCCTTGCTCCCCCAGACCCACAACCTGGCATTCCCTGTGCTGTGAACAGCGGGTGCGGGGCTCAGGGACAGTTGTTGTGAAGTCCCTGAAAACCCAGCTGGATTGGGTTTTGTACCCGAAAGGAGCAAAGGACACTGCTGACAAGAAAAATGAGCAAAAGGGTCATTGGAAATGAGGCGGTTCTCCTGGAGCTGGGCTGTTCCTTTGCTGTCTCCCACGGCCCGGGCAATGCGGGCTCCTGGAAACTGCAGGTGGAGGGAAGTGCTGCTGCACATAGCTGGGATGTCTCTGGGGAGGTGTGAGAAACCTGAGAGTTTCTGTTTGCTGAAGCTACTTGTTCGCTCCCTCGTGGCTGACAAGTTTCCGGGGATACTTATATCCCACCACCTGGGAAGGCTTCTCATCCCACGGGGGAAAAAATAAAAAAAAACATACAGAAAAACAATGTGATATTGAGCAGGACTTTGCACCTAGAGAGGATGGAGAGAAATTGTATCTGTAATTCCCCTACATCTCCACAGCTGCTGTTAGTTTACAGAGACTCCCCAGGAGCGATCCTGCAACGCTGGATGCTGTTGCCTGCACAACTGAGCTGGGTAGATTAATTCTCCCAGGAAAGAGAAACCCCTGGCTGGTCAGGGCTAACCCTCAGTTCCCCTTTCTTCCCTGGCTCACTGGGATGAGCAAATGCAGTTAAACACCCATTTTTTTTATGTAGTTGAAAAAAAATTGAGTGCAGTGAACAGAGTGAACACAGTGCACACCCCTATTGCAGGCAGACTGTGCAGGCAGTGCCATGTCCACCTGCCAAACTGTCAGAGAATAAGCAGTAGCAGGTATTTCCTCAATTGATAGCAGACCCCACAACCTCCTTCTCTCACATTTCTCTATTTATTTCTTCCTTGCTCCAGTCTTCGAGAAATGAAGATACAGGTCTCACCCTGGCACCAGGTGCTGCTGCTGGTGGTTGGTTTTGCCTGGTTCGTTTGGATGCTTCTCAGTTTGTACCCAGTTAAAGGAGCATCAGTGTGGAGAAGTGCAGCCAGGGCAAGGGGACAGGGTTTTCCATGCAGGGAAAGGAGGATTTCAAAGGATTTTTTGTGCAGAGAAAGGGATATAGCATAAAGAATTTTTCCTGCTCCTTCCTTAAGTCTGGGTCCCACCTGCCTATCACTGCGCTGTTTTCTGGAACTGCAGATGGAGCTTTTCTTTTGTGGTACAGCAAGCGACAGCATTTACAGATTAGAAATTGCTCAGCCTGCCACTTCACAACCTAAACTGTGACCAGGGTGGAAAGGCAAAGTACTCTGAGTCACTGCTGTTTGCTGTCTGTTCAGCCAGTTTGCCCGTCAATACCTCAAACAAGCAGCTTTCAATTCCTGGACTGGCAATACCAGTCCTTCTCCCCGCAAATGTTAAAGGGCTTCTTCCCTTCCCTTCCCTTCCCTTCCCTTCCCTTCCCTTCCCTTCCCTT
>JAHREE010000553.1:401963-417392 GCA_033628505.1 Tringa tobata
CTAATGTTAGTCAATGACAGCACAGTAATGGTCTATTAATTAGCCAGTCTCTATCAACACCCGCAGTGCAATTTTATTACCCATGACGGCAGCCATCCTTTGATAGCAATCTGCCCCCAGAATCAGGTGAGAGAATTTTCACGCCTCCTGAATAGTCCTCATCTCTGACAATATCTGATGAAATCAAAGCTGTTTCATAAAGCTTTCTCACCATCAAATATTCCTGAATCAGGGATTAAAAAAAAAAAAAAGAAAAAAAGAAACAGAAAAGAAACATCCCAAGTAATGCCTAAGCATTATTATTAGGTTTTTTATTTGCATTATGGCAGTTTTTCTGTCACAATCCAACTATAGCATCATCATGCCAGCTACCATACGCTATATGTGGTACACTTCTATGTTCCAGTGAGAGGTATAATTCAAGCATGTGGGTAAGCATACCCAAACTAATTTTAAATAACTGCCAATTTAGCCCAGTGCTATAAACGATTCATTGCTCCTCTCCTGCTCCCCCATCTCAGAGCTGCCCCAGCTGCAAGGGATGAGCTGGATCTGTCCCGGTGTGAGACGAGAGCTCTGCACATCTCCTGCAGACTTCAGCCCTCTTTATGTCACATAATATTCCCTTTTCCAATACAAAGTGAAATGTGAGGTTCTGAATCTCTCTTTCCATTAAAAAAGTTACATATTGTAAGTGTTGAGGCCTACATTTTTAATGGATTTTTTTTTTTAAGAAAGAAGGTAACAATCAGTATTAGATTAAAAAAGCAGGGAAAGAGCACTGAAGTATAGAGTTAGAAAATCTCAGCTGATTCAGTCAATTAATCAGCAATATTAAGTCCTATAAAATAAGTAAGAGATTACGTAGAGCGGGTTTGTCCTTATGCACATTAGCACAAAGGGGGAGGGCTCTGTGTTACTCTTAAAGTGAATCAATATTTTGACAAAGCTGATATTTACGCTCGCACATTTCAAACACTTTGATGCCCACGTGGGACTTGGCCTCACAAACATGGGTTGCCAGATGCATATTCATTAACCTCACAATTGGCTAATCCAATAAAAGAAAGCAAGAAAGAGAAAGAAAGAATGAAAAAAAAAAAAATCAATGCCCTGGTAGCATGCTTATGGAGTCATTTATTGTAAACATGATCCAAGCGGCTCATTCCAGACGTGCTACTAAAAGCTTAAAAAAACCTGGCATTGCTTACCCCCAAGTCAAATCCTGCACAAAGAAAGGGCCTTCAGCCCAAGCCAAATGGAAAAAGGGAATTAGGAGGATGTTACTCATTCATTACTGCCACTTTAATCACTTAGAGGTCCAATTAAGTATAAATCATTAGTATTAAGTTACTTTATCCAAGACTCTTTATAACGCACATGACTGGATTTGGAGGGCTCTCGGAGGCTAGATGTAGCGTGAGCTGAAAAAGGCAGTCAGATGTTGGGTTTCCCCCCTCCCTTTCCCTTTCCCCCTTGCTATGAAATTGATAAATGAAGGCTGCATTCTAGGTGCAGCAGTAATTTCTGTAGTGCAGTCAAGTGCTAGGTCCCTTGTCTCCTCCGAGCAATGAGGCCACCATCCCCTTTAATGCCTTAGCCTTCCCCTGGGCTGCCAAAAGGCCGTACCAGAACCAGGCACAGATTCATTTCCATGCACAAATTCCCAGTGCAGGAACCCTTTATTCATTAACAGATCTGTCCTTTCCCGAGGAAGGAGGCGGAGGGAATAGAAAAGCCAGGAGAGAAAGTGGCTTCATCCCTTCATCCCTTTCCTGCTCCCTGGCCGTTGTTACTGCCCGAATCTCTCCCGAGGAGAGAAGTGGCTTCGGGGGCACGTTAAGACGTGATGCAATAGCATCCTCTAAGATGCCTTCCTCTTCCCTTCCTTTTTCCCCCCTTCTTCCCAGGGATAAAATTTCCCCAGTGGCCTAGATCACTGTCTGGGAAGCATATTTCCTTCTAATCGGTTTTACAGCTCTTTTAAAGTAATATGTCAGATCATTTTCTCCATATACATAGTTAATGAAAGTAACCCTACAAATTCATTTTAAATAGATGGAAGTTGTTATAACCCTGATCTGGAATTTATTACATTCATTACAATCTTGCTGAAGTAGGTAATGTAATGGACTATTACTTTTATTATCTTTTTAATCCCTCAAAATTATTAGGAACTGACTAATATTTGGCATCACCCTGTTAATGTTTAAACAGAAATTGATATCTTCATTCATCTAATAAATGATGGGGTCTTTTTTCTGCAGAAGAACTAAAGCTGGTGACTTTTTTTTTTAACCTGAACTAGGCCAAAAGATTTCTAAGTAAAATCATAAACTGACAATGTAATAATTTTATTAAATCAGCTCTTTTATCAGGTTATGAGAACATTTTCCAGAATTATTTTCATGGCTCCTGACTGCCCATGAGCAGTCTGGGCCCCATCGGTTTCTGCAAGGGATGGATTAAGATTTTACTTCAACTGTCAGCCCTTTAATCCAGCTCTTTGCCTCCTGACCAACACAAAGAAAGTATTTCACAAAAACCCTTCCAGTCAAGACAAACTTTTTTAACAACTCGAGAGCAGTATTTTTCAAGGTTATCCTCAGATGCTTTAAATTGGCCTCCCAAAACCATCCCTTTCTCATACATGTCCAGTAACACGGTGTTCAGTCCCACTTCTTGGATGTCCGATGGGATGTGATTAATCCCACCTTAATTCAGGACACACACAGCCAAAAATAGTGGCAAAAAAAGCCCCTCTTCCTCATTTCCCGTGCTCGTTGGTAGCAATGCCTGCAGGTTCACCGAGCAGATTTGGTTTCGGTAGATTTGGTAGGAGGCCATGCATTGCATCATCCATCTTATGGGTTAAAGAGTTCGCTGGTGGGGGTTGTTCCAGAGCAGCAGATGTGAGTACAAGCACGTGGTAGACACCGTCCAAGGTCCACGTGTCCTCACATGTGCAGGCACCCGTGTGCAATGCCATGTTTGGGCTCCACAGCCTGTGCAAGCCCAAAAGCCCGGTCCAGAAGGACTAGGGTGCAGCCGGTGTCATGCACGAGGTCTCACCGGGCCCTGAACTTTCCACCAGAAGCAATATGGACTGCATTAAAGCCCTCATCTGCCAAATCAGTTGACATCTTGCCAGGCTCGTGGATACGTCAATGTCCCTGGGAGAAAGCTTCCTGCTATTGAAGTGGTTATTACGTTCAGCTGCAGACGCAACGCTAAAAGGGCAAGAGGTGGTTTTGGCCATTTTCAACAAGTCTCAGTAGACCTGGACCAATGTCACTGATCACGAGTGACGGTTGTGCCACCGACTCTGGCGGGAATAGAACTCAACCCTATTTGAATGGCCTTTTTGGTTTTCCACATAAAACCTGTCACCTGGATTTCATCACTGGCTAAAGCCCTGCACTGTCCCAGTGGGCACATGGGACACACTTCCCAAAGAAGTCAAAATGACAAAGTCCCATTTTTGGAAACTATTTAGATAGAGACTGTAACAGTGCAAACAAATTTCTAAAGGGATTTGCAAAAGCACCTCAATTTTATTTTACATTTGTGATGATGAAGGTGCTTTTGAACCTTACATAAAATACCTATTTGTACTTTTGCATAGCTTTAGACATCCTTAAAAAAAAGGAATCGCAGTCACTTCTAAAATTGCACTAACAAATCTGGCCCTTTGGCACTTCCAGAAATGTTACCCAGCATGCAACCTTTGAAAACATCCAAGCTATGTTTTAATGCTTTTAATCTGTACCTCACCTTACAAGTGCTATTAATATTCATTATAGATTAAGGCCAAAATGAAGATAACAAAAAGTTCTTTACAGTTTCTTTTGAGTTAAAACTGGGTTTTGCAGCACAGTGCAAATGAAAGACAAGAAAAGTTTCTTTGGACAGTAGCCCTAAAAAACAGTTACTGAGGTATATATATATTTATATATATTAAAAAGACCTTTTTATTAGTATATAGGTGAAAAAATGCATAGAGTTAGTAGCGTGATAAAAGAACTACAAAGCAGACTCACAGCATGGTTTATTTTTAATTGAGATGAAAAATGAAAAATATAAGAATTTAGAAGCAACCTTGAAAGCGAAACATTTTCTGCAAATTGACCCGGTGAAATGAATATTAGATAATATGTATTCACAGAAGTAAAGATCCCCGAGACAAAACACGAAAGGTAAGCCCCAGCTTTCAGTGAAAGTAATGAGAATGTTAGCAGGAAAACCTGCTTGGGCTGCATTTACGGAAGCTTTGGAAATAACAGAAATAACCAACCTGCACACTTTTACCTGCAATATTCACATCTTCATATTTCACCACGTCCCCAGCATTTTGAGAGTCAAAGGGGTCAGAGATGCTCTGGGCTCTCTCTACTGGTTACGGTGGCCCTACTTCGGTTTATACTAGCTAAGGATCTGTTATGAACATAATCATGTTTTGTCTTCAAATTGTCTCTCAAAAATCAATTACCATTTTAATCTTGTAAAACTCAACCTATTGCAGGTACCTGACCAGAATAATCACTGAACCATACTGGTGCTGTTAGCCAGAACCTGCTCTGAGCTCATGGACCAGACACCCACAAAACAATGTGGCAGGAAAATGCTATTTACTGGGACTTCTGTACTCCTAATTACATTTTTAAAATACATTCATTTTTTGTCTCCCTACCAATTGTAAAAACCAAACAAATAAATAGATTTGGTAGCAGGAAATCAAGTCTTTCAGCAGCACATTAGAGCCGATACTTTCTTGTCCTGCATTAATGCTGTCCATGCTTTATGATCTGCTGCTGAGACAGAGTAAAAGGAGCTGAGGAAAAGAATCCCTTTTTTTTTTTTTGTATTCCAAATACTGCTTTAATAAGACTGAAAGTCTCTCTCTTTCTCTCCTTATAGCCCTACAGCAAATAAATGGAGGTGTCAGCCCAACACCCTTGTAGGTTTAAACTGAATGGAAGTGTCCTTTTGAAAAGCTTGTTCTGTCTGACAGTCCTGAATGTGCTCCTATTGCAGTTCCTTTGAACACCCATCTTTTCTGTGTTGGTGCTCTGCTGACATGGCTTTTCGTTGAGTTAAAGATTAACAGAATGCTACAGAATGACAGGACTTTGTGATAACTTAATTGCACGAAATGTGGTTGTCCCTATGCAAATCAGAGCATAATTGGACGCTAAGAAATTACTCTCCCTGTTTAAAGATGGCAAAGTGGATTTTGGACACATACGGGGAATAATAATCTATTACCTTTTATTATACTTGAAAAACATAGTTCATAGTTTTTATGATGAGTGTTAGACATGCATTTAATACCACGAAAGTATTTGATTATGTACATTAAATATAAAGTCTGAAAGCTCTAAAGCTTCCTTCCTTTTAAGTGTATTTTAACTGCTGACATTGGAATTAACATAACAATGTGGGAGCTCTGCAATACATTCGTAAATTGTGAATCGTAATGGACATACCTATCAAAGGTCTCAGGGTATTTACCAGCCAGAAAGAACACGGCAGAAACTGTTTTAAATGAGGAAACACGCAAGCAGCTCCCTGAAACTGTTTCTGCGTTACAGTTAGGTTTGGGTAAGGGCAAGTACAGGATTAGAGCATCATCTAAACAAGTATCATAAACCAGATACAAAAATGATATTATAATCACAAAGGGGGACCATTTCAGGCTAATTGCTGCAACCCAGACTAAAGGTCTGTGCTAAAGAGGAAGAGAAAAAGCAAGGTTAAAAACAATAGTGATGTGTGACAGCCACAGAACTGGTGATACTAATTACCGAACTATTTAAGATTATACCTTTAACAATAGCAAGGGATGGTAAACTGAAGTACGTGAGCTAAGCCCTGTCTCCCGTCAAAGAGTGCAATTACAGTGCATCCCATCCTTCTCCCCCAGTGTTTCGCTGCGGAGGCTCAACACTTTAGGAATGCTAAAGCACAACGGAATGGAAATGGTATTGGAACAGAAAGAGCCTCCTGAAATGAACTGTACGCAGCCCGTTGTGTTGGCATGATTGATACTGGAGCATGTAGGTGTAATGAAACTGATGCTGTCTCTTCTGCACCTGTGATTTATTGAGTACAAATTTAAGATGAGAAAAGGCCCCATACCAGGAGCTGCATCTTCCCCCTCAAAGAGGGTATGGTCATCCATCACCAACCATTGCAAAAGGCCCAATAGTGAGCGGCTCATCAGATGAGCCAATAGTCTCTTTGTTGGGATTCCTAACAAGTGTTGGATCAGCAAAAGTCTATTTAGGCTGGTGGACCTTTCAGGACCAATTTGTAGTGGGTCACTGATTCTGCTAGTGTATTATCTTCTTTACTACTAGTACCAGTTGGGCAAGCAGCAAAGATTAATGATTTTAGCTGCCGACTGTTTGTGGCAATCTACTGCTTCTGGACCAAAGATTAAGATTTTTTTGTGCTTTACTAGAAAGGACACACCTTTTATCTGGGACCTGTTTTTATTTGCTGAGTTCTGTACAAATAATAATAATAAAAAAAAATAATGGGCACCTCAGCTGCCTTTTTTAATGGCAATAAAAAGGATTTTTGCTGGTGCATAGCACAACAGAAGAAGGTTTGGCAAGGGAATAATAAAACTCAAAGCTGAGAATAAGTTTCATTCTCATTGGGCTAGAGAATATGGCAAAGCACAGCTCTTTTCCCTGTCCCTCAGTACATGATGCTGGGGAAATGCAAAGGTCTCCCTCCTCCTCTTTAAAGGAAGAGGAAGGAGGGAAATAGGACTCTCTACAGCAAGAGCTCATTTTCCAGGTTGATATTTCATCATTTTTCATAGAAGAAATCCCCATTATGGACTTAGCAATGGTGCAAAATAACTCAAGACCCATCCCAGGACCCTGAATCTGTGCTGTGGCCCCTTGGCTTCTGGGGAGCTCCTGGGATGCTGAGTGGCTTCAGGACCTTTTTTGAGTCAGTTTGTCTGTAAGAGAGTTCAGAAACAACGATGTTGCAACTGTATCATCAGGGCAGAACAATATGGGAACACCAGCTGACAACTTCCAAGAAAGCAAATGAGGGATTTTGGTTAAATATGTCTTTTCAGAGATATTAGCTGTCTCTCATTAGCCTGCTAGCAAACTCTGAGGTCTGTTCTCAAGCTCAGTGGGGTGGTATAGAGGGACACTGGGCACTTCTAGAGAAATGCCACTGGCTCCTTATAAAAAGAGGAGATCTGGAAGTGCTCAGCTCCCTGGGTCATGGAGGGACAAACTGCTGCTGAAGAAATTGGAAGTGGAAACATAAAGACAACTAAGTAATTCTGCTGTTGGAAAGAAGAAGGGGCAAAACTAGGGTAAGAGAACCCCAAATCGCAGCACTTCTGAAAACTCTGGTCCAACTTTTCATTATTGGTATTATTTGCCTGTACCAGTGTGATGTGCTGGGAACTTCTCAGCAGACGAGGGGCTGCAGCTCTGTCCCAGACACAGGTCAGGCCAGCAGAAAGCCCTGAGCAACCAGCTGGGAGAAAATGGTACAGAAACCAACATAGTTCCTGCAAAGGACTTGGCAGAAATTAATTTTTGCAAAGGGATTCTACTGCAGAGGGGCCAGGGCTTGTGGGTGAGCTCAGGGATGTCCCGTGTGCTCCTGCAGCTTTCCCAGCCCCTGTGAAGTTGAAGCCATTGCACAGCAGCGTTTCCGAAGGAAAGCCCAGGATTTTCCCTCAATTGAAAAGCAGGACAAAGCATCCGAGTGCATGAAAAATGCACTCATCAAGGATCTAATTTTTGAAGGGAAGAATTCTATAAATGACCTAATAAAAAAGTGATCTAATTGTTTCCACAACTGCTTCCGAAATTACCAGGGCCTTTTTTCCCTGCTTGTCATTGTTCACAATAAGTCATAAATCACAACCCGGGAGATCACTCAGCTCTTGACAATTTGCAACCACACTACCAGGTCTCGGATTCGGCCGGGCTGGGATCACTGACAAGCTGTTACTTAAGCAGCTGACAGGTTCAAAACAGCACAAACTACAAGGATGCCATCAAGTAAAGAGCTTTTAATTTTTTTTTTATTTTTTTTTACATGCTTATCTTCTGCTCTTGTTGTGAGCACCCTCAGAAAACACGGGCACTCCACTGGAGGTGTTGCAAAATCACACTGTGAAATCTAACATGAATATGAATTTTCCTCTGTGCTGTTTCTTGAAATATTGATGCAATTTCATGAGGCAGGTAAAGGCCCCTCATTTTGAAGGACATTTATTCGAAAAAGTCTTCCACACATTACCTGCAGGTTGTTTTCTTACTTCAACTGCTGAAACAAGCTTTCAACAAAAATGAGAAGCGCGGGAAGCTGAAATTTTAGGAAAACTATTGACCTTCCAGAAAACGGAGCAGCATCATATTGCGTCTCACACCTTCTTATTGTTTGGTAGCTATCCCTCTGAATTTCTCCTTGGTGGCAACTGGATGCTGGCAGCCAGAACAGTTCCCTGGGAGCGAGGTGCTGGAGCCAGGGCTCCTCTGGTTGGAAAGAGATGGGAAAGCCACCCGTCTCGTTTGGCTGCCCGAGCAGCGCAGCGGCATGGCAAAGCAAACAGCTTTACTGCCAACAAAGACAGGGTGATGACACACGTATTTTAAATCCCAGCTAGCCAAACAACAGTAGGTGTTTCTCAAATTTGATCCTCCGGATGACAAACGCCCTGCTCTCTTTTGTTCCCCCAACAAAATTGAGCTTGCCCGTTCTGCAGCTGTATTTCATTCCCCGGTCAGCCCCGCAGACGTGTTTTGACACTGCTCAGTGAACCTGGGCCATATTTTAAACAGCTACAGAAACCGGGGTGCATCTGGTACCGTGAAACACCACACTGGAATCTCTCTTCTCCTCTGATAAAAACAGTAGAAAAAAGTCCTTCCTAAACCACTTAACAAGTAATCTCACAATTTTTAAAGTTCGAACTCATTCCTCTAGGCACTTTGCACTTCCTTGGATGTAATGCCATTAAACAAAACATTTGATACTAGATATTAAGATGAACCCATAACTGCTGGCAAACCCCCTTGTCAGTCCTTCTTTTTGCTATGGTCATTCCATGTGCTGCAGCTTCTTTCTTTAAGGAAACTCTCTCATACCCAGGGAAAGTAATAAAACCAGTTTTTTCAATGAATCATCAGAAGGTGACCTAACCTTTGCTCAGCAGGAACAAGCACCTGACAGAAAGTTGAGGCCAAGGAATCAGCTTTCCTGACCCATGCAAGAGATACCAAGAAATTAATTTAATAACTGAGGACTGAGGGCCAGTTAATAATTGAGCAAGGGGAGGGCCAGTGCTGTGGTAAACTTCTGAAGCGGCTACACTGGAAATGAAATGGGGAATTACGTCTGGGGGAGCAAAAGTTGCACAAATTACTTCATAGGGGGAAAAGTGGAGGAAAGAAAAGAAAAAAAAGAGCTTGTAGTAATCTCATAGTCCAATGTTTTGGGGTTTCTTTGTGGGTTTTTTTTATCCTCCAAACACAGCCACCCTGGGAGGGCGCAGCCTTTTTAGGTGTCCTTTCTTTGATTTTGGCCTAGTTTCATGAAACCTTGGAGCATGAGCAAGAGGACACTGATGTGCCAGGTAGGGGTCAAGCACTGAGCTTGAACTTTTCCCAAACCTTGGCCGGAGAGCAAAGCCAAGGCAACTGCTCACGGTGGTAATGGGGTCAATATGCTTATGGGAGAGCTACATGTGGCAGGGCCCCTTCCCGTGCCCCCCCAACTAGAGGAGATAAAAACGCTACTTGCACTTGCAGGGAAACCCATTAAAAGTCAATTCCTCTTGCTTAGTGCAGGTTTTGCAAAAAAATAAATGCAAAGTTCTGCCGCAAAAAGAGTAGAACAGTAACAACTGGAGACTTTGCTTCTTTTTCATTCTTAGTGGAGCATTATCGCCTCCAAGTTCAGACTTGGATACAGTTTTTTCCCTCCTGAATTCAAAGGCAAAGTGCACAGCTGGCCTGGGCTCCAGCCTTCTGTACATAAAACCGACCTGCCTTAAAGGAAGATCAGGTCTCTGCTGATGATGCTCAAGAGCTGGAGCAAAACGAAAGGGCTTCACGGGGGGTGCAGCTGGTCAGAAACCACTCAGTGAAACACTGCTAGATGCCAAGCAAATCCAAGGAGCAGAGAGCTCCAGAGTCTTTGCACGGAGCCTTGGTGGACTACTTTGGGCAATGGGCCACAAAGCAATGTGTCATCGTGATACGGAAATGGAGAAGGAGCCCCTGTGTAAGGGAACAAAGACTGAATGCACATGAAAGCATCAGATCCAAAGAGCTACTTGGAGAACTTGTCTTCCTGTGAAAGATACAAAGTACAGGAGGACAACTAACAGCAACCTGCACATTCACCTGCATTTAGGTATTGATGTGATTGTACAGTAATACCCAAGGGCTTCCACAGGAGATTTTTCAGTTAAGGGGGCACAAAAGGGCCAGTGACATGACCAAGGCCACACAGGAAATTGGTGGCAGAGAAAAAAACCCCATTCTTCTTCCACACACCCCCCCAATTCTATTAGTTGCTCCAACTTCTGGAGGATTGTGCTTATAGAAACCAACAGGAGTTTCAGTGGTTTAAAGGTCAGGCCCGAGCATAGAAAAGTCCTGGGGCAAAAATATGTTTCTCCTCCTCTCCCTTCCCTCTGGCAAATGTAGATTCCAGCACTTTCAGTAGGGAAGATTAGTCCTTCACTGGAGTCCTTTGAATAGAGAGAAGCTTCTGGGAGCACACTGAGCAAATGGGTTATTTTGAAAGGACAAGTTAGCTCTATAATTTGCCTCCACAATGTGTTCTGCACTCTAATTACAAATGCAAACACAGTAATTGAGAACAGCATCATAAAACTCTAAAGGAAGCCATAAGTGATATAATACATGGACATGTTTACCATTTGGTGCAGCAGGATGCCTCTGTGATGTTTTCCCCATGTTCAAACAGGGTGGAGATTTGCTTTTCTTTCATAAAGTTCATTCCATAACAGCGATTCTTCCCTCAGCCTCCCTGCTCCCGAGCCTGGGTCAATTAAAATATGACTTTCAGAAAATATTTCCTTTCTTTTCTTAAGTGAGAAAACCCTCTTTTTCTCTCAGAAGATAAAAAATGTTCATTAAAGCTACTCCTAAGGGAGGGAAAAAAAAAAAGGGGGAAGATCTTAGTGTGTCCTCCATCAGTGATGTCCCACTCTTGCCTTCAACAGCAAGTAACTCAGCAGGGTGAGATGCAGAAGCGACTGGGGGGCTGTACTGCTGCTCTCCCATCTAAACTGGCCTTGGGGAGACTCCAGCCCTTCCAGTGGTTCCCCACACAGCTTTCTTCTGGGTACCCACTGCCTGGATAGTGTAGGCAAGTGGTGGCTCTTGATCCTCTCCACCCACTTAATGAACTCTGCCCTGTGCTGGGGTGTGGGGAAGAGTTCAAAGCTCCCATTTTTCCCAGTGGAAGAAGGGTGAGTAGTTTAGGCTGATGAATGGCAAATGAAGCCAGGCCAGCTGCTCGCAGACTGGCTGCAAAGATGGATAGCAGGAGGGTCAACAGCATCCTTTGCATGGTGCAGTCCCTCATTCCTGTCTCCATCCACTTTTTGCCCTCTTAGTCCTCCTCTGCCATCTCTCAAGTCTCCCTCTCGAGAGCAAACCTGGGTCCTGCTCCAACAAAGGCTGCAAATCGAGGCAAAGCCTAGGGGCCTCAAAAGTCTTTCCAGACACAGAGGAGTGGAAAAATAAAAGTATCAGCCCTGCCCTCTGCAAGGAGCCTTTGGGTTGCTGGGTGGTGGGTAGGAGCAGACAGGAGGGATGCTCAGGACTTCAGGGAGTACCACAGGAGGAACAGTGGGACCGACCCCTTTTGGTGGGACTGAGCCATTTGCAGAGGAGCTGGGCAGTGGCATGGACAAATAAACCGAGAGAGGATGAGGGCTGAGCGCGCACCGACAGGGTCCTACAAGCTCACCTGAGCTTAACAGCTGCTAAATAACATGACAAATCATGTGGTTCAAACCAGAACGGTTCAAGCTCCCTTCCGAGATCAACGGAGACGTGTGTCCTGTCTGCGGCTGGCTCTGCCTCGCACACCCCGTCTCCTTAGATTTGCTGAAAGCTGCTATGGCCCGATTTTCGGAGGTGCTGAGTGCCTGCAACTCATCATGACAGGCTATACATCAAATCCATCACCTCTTGGGAAACTTGATTGCCCTAGTGGAAACCCTCGTTTCAAGCATTTAACTGGTTCCTACTGGTTTCAGCTGGCCAGCTAGGTTTTGGAATGGATCACTGCGTTTGGGCTGTACTAATCCTTCAGGAGAAATAAATCCAAGTCCATGAAGACCAGTGTAGGAATCTACTGAAATGTCTAGAAAGGTATCAATTAAAAGGAAGAAAATAATCTATTTTTAAAACATTGGACCAATAAAAATAACTCACACTTGGCTGGTTAGAGCTGTTCATCAGGTGACTTGCTGCTGAACAGATGTCTCCAGCTGGGAATTCTTGGATGAAATTTTCTATCTTCTCCTTTTTTTTATAAACCAGTTATTAAAGAAGTACATTAGAGGTTTGAAACATGTGTTAATTCAAGCCAGAAAAACAAAACAAAACAAAACAGAAACCACAAATATATTGCCAAGAGAGAAGTTGCTGAGGTGTAATCACAGCTTTAAGGGGTGAAGCTCTTTATCTGGATGTTTGAAGGATGAAAACACAGTTATTAAAAAAACTGCAAACACAGAGTTAAGGCTGAACATAAACAGGGTACTCACACTGAAAGCACGGAGAGTCTTAGAGAAGGCTGTCCAGGAGACCCTAGTCTGATTTTTCACAATGCTTGGAAAATGTTACAAAGTGGTAGTTAATTGTGTATATGGAGACTAATTTGCCGCAATTGGAGAAATTTTTTTCCTTAAATTTTCAGCCACGGCGGGTGTTCATATATATATATTAAAAATCTAGCCAAAGACTGTGGCTAGAAAAGAAATAACAGAATCAGATGTAGCATAGGTATATACTGACTGCTGCAGGAGCTGTTTCTTTTCTACCTTACAGTGTATATACTGGAAATTTTGGTGTGCAAAACTAACACGTGAGGAATTGATCCCACCAGAGGAAACCAAGCAGAAATGAACCCCCTTGGAAGAGCAAATCCGAAGTGCCCCATAGGATTGCCATTAAAATAGAGACAGAAATGAAGCAACCTTCCCGGATCGCCTCTCCTTTCCACAGCAGCCTGTGCTCGCCCCACACTGCTCCTCTCCCTGCTGCATGTTTCTGCCAGCCCTCTCTCCAGCCGAGGAGATGCAGCTGCTGTTAATGGGATCTCCAAATGACCCGACTGACAGCAAACAGGCCAATTTGGCTGGAGAACATTTAGCCTGGGAAACAGTGAGTGAGAACCTGTAGCACCGCTGTGCTGCCGGCTCTCCTGCACTGATTAATTTCACCATTCTGCAGAGAAGCTCTGGAAGCAAAGAAATAGTTACAGAGAAACTGCAGCTCACCCTGGGGACAGCAAGGAGCTTCATGAGCCCTCCCCATGTCCTGGCCGGGTCACCTTAGGTCTGTTCCCCCCAGACCTTCCATAGGATCCTCGCAGTGGCCAGTGATGGGAAATAACTTCCAGCTTTTCTAGGGCCTGGAGGTCTAGTGAGATTTGAGCTGGGAGGTGTTTGCAACACGCAGCAATACACAGACACACATGCTAAAACGCAGTTTTATTTCCCACAGAGAAAATGGCAAGTTGCACTAGGAGCCAATATTTTATTTGGGCAACCGGAGCATAATTTAAACTCTGAGATTGAGCTCAAAAGCATCTGATCTGGGGCTATTCGACGCTGTGGATCTGTTTATATGTAAAAGAAACAAAGATTGGGAGCCTTTTTCTTTCCCCTGGGTAACAGCTGAGTAAGTGTTCCTCAGACTGGCAAGGAGAGCAAACAAAAGCATTTCCCCAGAATTATTCCCTTTCTTTGTCTCTCTTCTTCTCCCTTCTTATGTTTAGGACTTTAAAATGTTTGAGGAGGAAGGTGTAGGCTTGCAGAAGCCACCTCGTTTCCAGTTCGGCTCATCTTTATCTCTCAGAAATGCACAAAGGGACTTTAATTTCACCGAATAACAGCTTTCTACCTAAATACTTCCTCCCATTTCTTCTGCACCTGGATCTCTACGGAGGGCTAGCGTAGGAAGAGCTGCATTTCCTTAGGTGAATAGAGAGCTTCATTCCCAAAGGGCACAGTAAACCTGATCCCTCCTCTTCTGATCAACGAGAGCACAGAAGCTGCAAACCTGACCAGTACATCAAAAAGGAGCTTGAAAAATACTTTGAGCAAAAAATGCTAACGGTGCATCCTTCTCCTGTAACCGCACTGATATTAAATCAGGAAACAGCACAGAACAACCACAAACACATATATACAGGGGCTGTCAAAACAGAAACAAAACAAAATCCCTAATGGGGACTAAAGGTGCAAAAAGCAAAAAGAAGAATATATAGCATAGGCTTTATGATTATATTTATATCCTTATGCAGCAAATGCTGGAAAGGGAATTCCAAAAATTGTCTATATATAAGCACTTTTTTTGATCCAGGACTTTGTGCAATGAAAAGGAATTACAAATCAGCCTGAATGAAAGGGTCGGGGTCCCAGCGGGTGCCAGAACATGCTTGTGGACTCCTGGGCTGGAACGACAGCCCCCTGATCCTGCAAGGACCAAGGGACACGCTCAGCTCTGCTGGAAGCAGCCTTTCTGCTGCCACAGCCGTTGAACCCGCAACAACTCTGGTCTTTCTGGAAAGATGCTTCCGTGGTCCTGGGTTTCTTCAGGCAAAACTGAGGCCAGATCTTTCTTCTCTCCTTCTTGATCATCTAAAAAAGCTTATCATCAAGAAAATCTCCTGCTGAGCCTCTTGGAAAAACAGGCAACAGACTGTGGCCAGAAAGAGATGCTGACCTTTTCTGGAAGATCTCCTGGCTACTCATGACTTTGTGACATTGGGCAGAGGTCCAGGACACTTTGCCTGTCTCCCTGACATCTCCCTTTTCTATGTGCCTTCCAAGGAAACTAAAAACCCTTGGGAAGGTCAGTTTTCTCACCCAGACATCTGTGCAGTACCTCTGCACTCGTAAGAGAAGCAGATAAACAGGAGAGAATTTTTTTTCTCCGAGTTCTGAAGTGTTTAAAAAACCTTTGAAGGACATGAAACGTCATGGCAAGATGCAACCACAGTAATTACAGTTCTTCAGCTTCTGCTGTCTGCTTCAGGCCCAAAAGGCGATGTCTGATCACTCAGAAAGGTTTTGGTGCTGCTTATTTGCTAAATGCTCCTAAAGGGGCTCAGATAATGATTCCAGCATGGCAGGGGTCAAGTGGGAAGCAGGACTCAGCCAAGCAT